>OVAP01000278.1:0-41146 GCA_900406295.1 Aurinia saxatilis | reverse complement strand
AAAAAAAAAAAAAAAAAAGAAGAATTTAATGTAGTTAAAATAAAAAATAAAACAATTTGGAAAAAAAAATCTTGAAAAATTAGTGTAGTTAAATATCTTCTTGCCAGCTAAAACGTAATCCTACGTATTTTAATTGTGTGGTTAACATTTAACAAAAATATCTTCTTGCCAGCTACAATGCAATTTTATATCTTATTACACAACTCAATTATATCTTAAACTTCGTAGTTAAGGAAAAAAATCGGGTGAAAAAGAAAATTGACCAATGAGAGACGAGATTTTCTTATCTTAAAAAATAAAATAAAAAGTTTAGTATAGTTAAAATAACATATGAATTAATGTAGGAATTAGACTAATGGGCCGACTAGAGACAAAAGCTCCATGCGTATCCGAGATCAAGCCTGAGAGAATAGCTTTGAGACTGTCACACAAAATTTTAGAAATAATTTTAAATGAACCGAGCAAAGACTAATCGGTCGTAAGTCTTTCATATGCATTGGTGCAGTCACCTTTGGCAGTAGATATATATGAGTGCGATTTCAATATGTGGAAGCACACCATTGCGGAAAAATTATGTGATATCTTGGACCACACTGGGGCCAACAATATGCAAAAAAATTATGTAAAAAACAGCAGTAAACCCATCAGTCTAAGACACATTGTCTCCTTTAATACTCATAGTTGCATGATTAATCTCCTATGAAGTGACTGTCTTTGTCAACATGGCATTCATTCCAGCATCAACGTGTGGTTGTAACTCGTCAAACAACTCCTCCATATTTCCAGGAGGAGGAAGTAAATACGGTCCCAAAATATTCCACATCAATTTGTCCCTTCGGCCCTTCAGAATAAAACTCTTGACCCATATCATCTTTGAGTGACAATATCCGATTCTAGATCCTCTTCCTTATAACCAAATTATGGAAAATTTTGGTGTTTCTATCCCCCGACTTCAACCATTGTCCTTGTAATTTTTGCTTCAAGAACTTTTCCTCGTCCTTGTAAGCTTTGGCAAGCTCCATTTTCAGATTTTGCATCACTGAAGGGTCCGGATTCAATTTTGAAACCTCGGCCTCGTAAGCAACATGAAGCTCTCATATTCGATTGGCTGAGTTAATTTTCGATCTTTTCACCCAACGGGGAAGCTCAAGATGAAAACTTTGAATGTGGTATGTTAAAGAGGAGGAATTACGATTCGAGATCTCGTTCCATCCTTTCCGTATCACCGTCTCAATATCTGTCTTTTTAAGCCACCATTTCTTAAAGCAAAATTTATCTTTGCCCATCACCATAAGGTCATGGACAAAGTTAATTAAAATTGGCGTATGGTCCGATCCCCAAAGATCTACGATGACATCTTTAATTGCGGGAAGTCCGTAAACCAAACATCATTGCCAAAACTATGTTCATATCTATTTATAAAAATGCAATTTTCAACAAAAACCACATTTTAAAGTTGAAGTTCCAAGAATAACCTCTAATTTAAATATTCAATAGTAGCACACAATTAATATCAAAGATCATACAAAACCTCTTCGTATTTTAAAATATATATAAACTCCAAATTAGATAATTGAAACATGGTCCGTCAAAAGTCCGGTTCCTTCGCGAACGAATTTTGAAAAGGCCACAAAACTCTTTTCAAAAAAGAAACTTTCCCACGGTGATATAATATCTTTTCAAGAAAATAACGCGATAATACGCGGTGAAGAAATAAGGAGATCTTTCTATAAAAAAAATTCAGTTACTCTTCTTTTGTTTTCTTTCTTATCTAGGGGCTCGAGTGAAACGAGGGGGAAATCATAGGAGTTATCGCAGGGAACAATGCCTATCTTAGTGATATGTCTCTTGCAACCCAAATATTTTTATTTTTATTTTTTTATCTGTAATTCATTTACGGTAAAAAAATATTTTCACATAATAATTTCTGGTATTTTGCAATTTAAAACTTGGCATGGTAGATTTGGAGCACAAATTATTTTTTGTGGTATTTTAGGATATTTTTCTCTGGAAAATACTATTTTCAGTATTAGATTTTTTCAGTTTAGTTAAAATATCTTTTTGCCGCTAATATGTAATCTTACAAATTTTTTTTTTGTGGTTAACATTTAATTACACAACTCAATCTATCATAAAATCTTCAGTTAACACAAATTTAAGAAAAGAAATACTTAAAAGAATATGAGTGGGTTTTTTTTAGTGTAGTTAAAATATCTTCCTCCCAACTAATATGTAATCTTTTTTTATTATTGTGTGGTTAACATTTAATTACACAATTCAATCTATTATAAAAATTTTAGTTAAGAGTCTTAAGAGTAAAAATGAGTGGTTTTTACAGTGTATTATAATATATATTTTCCAGCTAAAAGGTAATCATGTATTTTTATTTTGTGTGGTTAATATTTAATTACAAAACTCAATTTGTCATGAAATTTTCAGTTACGACAAATTTGGAAAAAAAAACTTTAAAAACTTTAAAAACTAGTGTAATTAAACACCTTCTTACTAGAAAATAGAAATTAGGCTAATAAGCCGGCCAGTTGTGGTCCAATGTTGAACAAAAAGAAAAAAAATCTTCTTGCCAGCTAAAACGTTTTCGTACATTTTTTTATTGTGTGGTTAACATTTAATGAAAAATATCATCGTGCCAGCTAAAACGTAATCTTACATATTTAATTGTGTGGGTAACAGTTAACCAAAAATATCATCTTGCCAACTAACATGTAATGTTACCTTCTTTTTTTTATTATTGTGTGGTTAGCATGTAATTACACAATTCAATCTATCTTAAAATCCGTAGTTAAGGAAAAAATCGGGTGAAAAGAAAGGATTGACTAATGAGACACGAATTTTTCTTATCTTAAAAAATATAAATTTAATATAGTTAAAATATAAAATTAAAAAAAATGGAAAAAAATAAAACCATTTAAGGAAATTAGTGTGGTTAAATATCTTCTCGTCAGCTAGAACATAANGGGGGGTTAAATATCTTCCCGTCAGCTAGAACAAAATCCCAACCCCCCCCCCCCCATTTTTTAAGTGTGTGGTTAACATTTAACAAAAATATCTTCTTGCTATCTAAAAGGTAATCCAATTTTTTTTTTTAATTGTGTCGTTAACATGTAATTATACAACTCAATTTATCTTAAAATCCGTAGTTGAGAAAAAAATCGGGTGAAAAGAAAGGTTTGACCAGTGGGAGACACGGTTTTCTTATCTAAAGATTTCTTAAGATAAGAAAATCTCGTCTCCTATTAGTCAATCCTTTTTTTTAATTTCTTTTGATATAGGTAAAATAAAAATAATTTTAAAAAATTTGGAAAAATAAAAACACGTAAAAAAAATTAGTTTTAGTTAAATATTTTCTTGCCAGCTAAAACATAATCCTACATCTTAAAAAAAAATTGTGTGGTTAACATTTCAAGAAAAACATCTTCTTACCAGCTAAAACATAATCCTATATTTTTTATTTATTGTGGTTAAATTTTAATTACACAACTCAATCTATCTTAAAATCCATAGTTAAGAAAACAAATCGGGTAAAAAGAAAGAATTGACCAATGGGAGACAAGATTTTCTTATCTTAAGAAATAAAAATAAAAGTTTAATGTAGTTAAAAAGAAAATTTAAAAAATAGGGAAAAATAAAAAACACTTAAAAATGAGTGTAGTTAAATATTTTTTTGCCACCTAAAACATAATCCTACCCTTTTAAAAAATTGTGTGGTTAACATTTACTGAAAAATATCTTCTTACTATCTAAAATGTAATCCTACATTTTTTTATTGTGTGGTTAACGTGTAATTATACAACTCAATCTATCTTAAAATCCGTAGTTAAGAAAAAAAAATCGGATGAAAAGAAAAGATTGACTAATGGTAGACGATATTTTTCTATTTTAAATCCTTTATTTCATTTTTTTGTAGTTAAAATAAAAATAAATTCGGAAAAATAAAAACACTTTAACAAAAATTAGTGTAGTTAAATATTTTCTTGCCAACTAAAACATAATCCTACTTTTCCTTTTTTAATTGTGTGGTTAACATTAACGAAAAATATCTTCTTGCCAGCTAAAACGTAATTCAACATTTTTTTTTGTGATTAAAGTTTAATTACACAACTCAATCTATCTTAAAATCCGGAGTTAAAGAAAAAATTGGGTGAAAAGAAAGGATTGACCAATGGAAAACGAGATTTACTTATCTTAAAAGTTGAAAATAAAAATTTTAATGTAGTTAAAATAAAAAATAAAACAATTTGGAAAAAATAAAATCTTGAAAAAATTTTAGTATAGTTAAATATCTCCTTAGTAGCTAAAACATAATCTTACCTATTTTAGTTATGTGGCTAACGTGTAATTACACAATTTAATCTATCTTAAAATCCGTAGTTAAAGAAAAAAATCTAGTGAAAAGAAAGGAATGACCAATGGGAGACGAGATTTTCTTTTAAAAAATTAATGTAGTTGTGACAAAAAAGAAGAAGAAGAATTTAATGTAGTTAAAATAAAAAATAAAACAATTTGGAAAAAAAATATCTTGAAAAATTAGTGTAGTTAAATATCTTCTTGCTAGCTAAAACGTAATCCTACCTATTTTAATTGTGTGGTTAACATTTAACGAAAATATCTTCTTGCCAGCTACAATGCAATTTTATATCTTCTTACACAATTCAATTATATCTTAAACTTCGTAGTTAAGGAAAAAAATCGGGTGAAAAAGAAGATTGACCAATGAGAGACGAGATTTTCTTATCATAACAAATAAAATAAAAAGTTGAATATAATTAAAATAACACATGAATTAACGTAGGATTTAGACTAATGGGCCGACAGTTATAGCCCAATAAAAACGAAAAAAATAGTATTGTTAAATATCTTCATGACAGTTAAGACGTAATCTTATCTTTTTTTTCATTATGTGGTTAACATTTAACGAAAATTATTTTCTTGCCAGCTAAACGGTAATCCTACACTTTTTTTTATTGTGTGGTTAAAGCTTAGTTACACAAACTCAATCTATCTTATAATCTGTAATTAAAGAAAAAATCGGGTGAAATGTCAAAATTGGCCAATGGAGGACGAGATTTTCTTATCTAAGACTAAACATCACCACTAAACACGTGACCTGTCACTCCCAAGTTGTAACGTCACTTGACACGTGGCTCCTTGCACACACCAAAAAGAAATTTCAGAGGGATTCTGACTTCGAAACCTAAATAAATAGAGATCTGAATTCCACTCATTCTTCTTCACTCTTCTTCACACCAACCAACAAAGATTCTCCTTCTTCTTCTTCGGATTACCAGAAAAAATGGTTTATTCGAAGAGGCATTCATCAGCAAAGAAGAGTGTTGCTTCTTCCTCTTCTTCTGCCAAGAAGAAGGTTTTTTCTTTTCCCCAGAATCAATCATCTGGTTCTTTTGTTGTTGATTTGTTGTGTTTTTTATGCGAATTCTGACTTGAGTTGTTGGGTTTTTTACTAGGATCCGAGGGATTGCGGAGAAGCCTTGGTGGGTACTAGAGTTCGTGTCTTCTGGCCAATGGACAGAGCGTAGGAGTTCTGATCTAAAGAATAAAATTAGGGTTTTTTTAAGTGCTCTGTGATGATTTTAATAGATCTCGTTCGTTTTTGTAGATACTATGCAGGTGTGGTTGCTTCGTTTGACGCCAGAAAGGAGAAGCATGTGGTAATCTTATAAATCTTTATAAAAGGAATGAATGATTGGCCTTGATGAAACTAGGTTTAGAATCTTGTTTAGATTTGATGCATTGATGATGTGGTTAATTGCTTTCTCATTAGAATTAGAATCTTGTTTAGATTTGTGATTCTGAATTGTGTTATGTTGTTATATTTCGGTAATGATAGGTCCATTACGATGACGGGGACCAGGAGGAGTTAGACATGGAGACGGAAAGGTGGGAGAGGATTGAAGATGAGTCTGAAGCTGAGGAGGTAATGAGTGTTTTGATTATATATATACTGTCGATTTACTGCTTCAGATTACTAACTCTTAATGGTTTTGGCATTCCTTGTTTAGATCTCCATTGAGGAAGAGTCCGATGACGAGAGCTCTGACCCAGAACCGTAAGTAGAGTTTCTCCTTGCATGATTGAGATCCTGTGTTGTGTTGGGTAGTACCAATGTTTTATAATGATCATAAGTTAGTATAAGTACTCTGTCTGATAACATGTATGATATTGTCCATGCACTGCCTCTATAAGCTTTAAAACTCAATGCTTAGTTATTCTTGGTGATCTTTGTTACATCTTCTGAGTAAATTCTTTACAGGCCTAGCAGGAAGCGAGCCAGAAGCATTGGTAGGTCCTCTGCTAAAGGAAGGAAAGAAGATGCCATGCCAAAGAAGAATCAGAAGATTGCTTCTTCAGCTAAGAGGTCTGTTATGTTTATGTATATGTACTTAGAGTCTTAGATTAACATATATACATATGCACTTACGCATGTGCGCTCAATCATATTCACACACTAGAATCTTCCTGTCTCTGGTTCACTTATTGTGGAGTTTAAATGCCTCGTTTACATTTGCAGCAAGTCCCCAAAGCCTGGAAGCGACAGAAATGGAAAACTGGGGAATATAGGCGTGAAGATTGTGGCTGCGGCTTCTCGGATGTCCCCAAGGTTCCAAACGAAGGTTAAGGTTGAGGAAAAAGAGACACCAAGGGTCTTGAGATCCGGCAAGAAGGTGTCTGAATCAGCGGCTGTCGCTGAGAAAGTCAAGAAACCGAGGACATCCTCTAAACAGATCAAGAGCAGCAACTCTGATGATGATGATGTTAATGTGTCTGAGGAAGCTGGTGTTACTGATGAGTCTGATGGCGATGATGATGCGTCTGTGGAAGTTAGTGGTGATGATGCTTCTGAGGAAGCTGATGCTGAGGACGCGTCTGAAGAAGCGGATGGAGATGATGAAATGTCTGATGATGAGTCCAAGTCTCTAATGAGTTTTTTGAAGCCTCAGGTGGCAGAAGCTTTAAAGAAGAAAATGAACAGGAAGAAGGAGGAGGCAAAAGAAGAAAGTTCAGAGAAGGAAGATGAAGAGGAAGAATCTGAGGAGTCTTCTTAACCATTCTGTCCCCGGGAAAACATCTCAACTGTAGACTTGATACCTCCATTAGCTCTCTCTCTTCATGTGCAGGTACCGTAGTAGACAGTTAAGCTTTAGGTGGCCAGCCATTGTTGTAGTGTTATAGTTGGTGGCTTTTTTAATTATACATTGAACTCTTTGTCTTGCGAAAGTTTAGGGTTCTAGGGGTAATGTTGTTTAGGAATTTATCCAGCCTTCTTTTGGGGTTGATGTTGAAAAGCTAATCTTTTGAACTATCAATGTTAATGAAAGCTGTTTTTTTTTTTTTTTAATCTCTCGATCCCCTCTCTCTGATATGCATTGTGTTTTCATTTTCTTAAGCAAAGCAGTTTCTGATACTTCACATATTAAGATTGTGTACTGCAAAAAGATAATGTGCTTTTGTTACATAAGAGATGATATAATATAAATGGTATATAATCGAGCGTAAATGCTAGATTCAGACTGTATTCAATGTTAAGTCCAACTTCATGATATGTCACTAGTTAGATTTGAAACTCCTCACTACTACTTCGTGGAGTGGAAGATATAGAAAGCAAAAAAGTTAATAGAAACCGCAGATATAGTTGCATGTTTTAGGATGAAATGGAAAAGAAACGTGTATGTTATAATAATTGTTTAGTGAGCCCAAAAAAAGACATGCCCCCACTACCACTAGTACTAATCTTGCTTACAAAATAGAGATTGATGCGTGCTTGTCTCTCTTTTAGTGACGCAATCACTTAATAAGACATTTAATTAGATAAACCACGACAAAGAGATAGTAAAAAAACACATCGAACGGCTCATAATAAATCTCACATCAAAATCAACGACTAATTAAAATGTGATTGCGACACGTTTCACTCTCTCTCTCCGACAAATCATAACCAAGCGTTTCACATCCGTACTTGTCTCCTTTCTTCTCTTCTCTTCTCTGTTTCTCTTTCTTTTTCTTTGATATTGTTCTTACCATTTATATCAACTCTGGCAAAATGATTTTGAATTTTTATTATTATTCATTCTATGCTCTCTTCAGTTTTCTATCCCTTTTTTTTTTTTTTTTTAAGGAGAAAGAGGAAAGCCTATATTTTGCATGTTGGAGAGGGAGAGAATAAGAAAAAAAAGAAAAGTCTGTAATCTCTTTTTGCTTAGATTTCTGTTTCAGTTCTGAGTTTACCTGCATGACTTTTGATTTCTAGATTCAGTTCCTTTTAAAAGAAAGTTATCATATACTATAAAGCTGAGATTTAGAGAAGAAACCCTAAAATTTTGCATTCTTTTATTCTCTCTGTACTTAGATTTTTTACTTTCCTTTTATGTATAGATCAGGTCTTGTGAGTTGTTGTTATTTCCAGATTTGATCTCTAGTACCTTCGATCTGTACTTGTGTTTTTTTCCTCTTTTTATCATCGGTTTCTGGACTAAATTTCCTGAATAATACACTTTTCTTTTGGGATATACATATGTACTTGTTTTTTTTTCTCTTCTAATGTTTTCAACATCTACACATGCTTGTATCTGTGGAATTATTTATGGTTATAATCAGAATTATATGTGCGTGTATATATATGTTTGTTGATGGGGAAAAAGAAGTTGACAGAAGAGAGTGAGCACACAAAGGGGAAATTGCATAAACAATTGTAGTTTTGAAATTGTATTAACCAATTGTATACGGTTGCTTTTGCGTGCTCACTCTCTTTCTGTCACAACTTCTTCCTCATGAATATTGAATTTATTGATTTTGTGTTTTATCATCATATCTGTCTATGCATATACCACAGGATGTGATACACATGTTGCATCTCTATTAGATGTCTTTTTGTGTGTTTGTGTGTGCAAACCTCTAATATCTTTCATATAATCTTGGCTTTGATTGGCATATGATGAATCATAGTCTTTCTATATATATGCTATTAAGAATAAGGTAGTTCATATTGTTTAATTCTCATAAAATTTAATGTCTAATTGCACTCCGGTTATGTTTCGTTGACCCGTGTGCTTCTTAGACTCTCAAGATGAGGATTTGGTAGCCTAAGGTCATCTACATTGGTGGGATCATTCCATGAGTCTCATACAAATAAATTATTAATATTTTTAGAATAATTTAATATAATAATTAAATGGTAAATCATAATAAATATTTGACATGTGCACCAAAATCTCATAAGAGAGTTTCTAAAGAGACTCTCTTCCTTCCTTTCTCATTCTTTTGTATTTTTTATATATATTTTTTTCATGAGACTCGCTAAAAAGATCACCAATGTGGTGCTCTAAGTTACTAAGCATATATCTATTTTATTATCATTGGACTAACTTCATTTGTTTTTGCAGACTCTGGCACACAATTATTTGCAATGTTCCCGACTATAAAAGGTGAGTCTTTTAATAAGACTTTGGGTTTATTGATGGTTTAATGGCGATTAAGCAAAGTTGAGAGTCGATGAACTCAAAATATGGACATTTTAATTTCCTTGTATGTTGGGTTTGTGAGTACATGTGATTCTAAGGTCTTTAATTGCGTTTGTGTAATCAAGAAGGATAATCAGTTAAAGATTAGTTTACGCGGTTGATAGTTATGAGTTCGATAGGGTTTATTGATTGGTTTAATGGTGATTAAGCAAAGTTGGGAGTTGATGATATGTGAACTCAAAATCTGGACATTGTGATTTCCTTGTATGTTGATTCTGGGAGTACATGTGGTTCTAAGGTCTTTTATAGAGGTTGTGTTATCTAGAAGGATAATCAGCCAAAGATTGTTAGTTGAAAGATTTTAAGGTCTTTTTATAGCGGTTGTGTAATCTAGAAGGATAATCAGGAGATTGTTGTTGTGAATAAAATGATTATTGCCTAGGAAGGGAAAATTAGTAAGGGCCTTAAACTCTTCTACTATCGGATTAATTTCTGGTTGCCAAGTTGGGTTTTGACTCGTATTTCAGGTGAATATCGGAATAGTTGAATGATCGAATAGCGGAAACACTTTAGGTAAAATATAATTTGAATCATATAATTTCCGCAAAATAATCATTAATCTAGTCTAATATTTGATTTCAGAAAATTAATAACGTTTTGTTTCCTAGTTTTAGTTTAGCACGTCCATAACCGGAATTATTTTTCAAAAACGTGATTAAGTTAAAATTGGTATATCATTGTATCATCTTTGTAAATATGTTGGAAGAAGAATTTTACAAAGTATTCAATCTCTCTTTTTGTGTAGTTGATGGCGTTTATTAATGTTCAGTATAGTTGATGTGACTTGATATCACATATGTGTCAATAAAGATATGGATGTATCTCGTATATTTTGTTTTCGTGTTTTCTTTTGGGTTCAAAGGACCGAAACTAGAACACTTGGAACAGTGTAGCTTTTGGAATTTGACTTGAAAGAAGTTTTGTGAGTTTCTCTTGTAAGTATAGTTGATGTGACTTGATATTTTTACCCACATTTCAAAAAGATAGAATGTCTATCTTGTAATAATGATTTTTGGTTCAGAGATCACTTAGAAAGGTGATGGTTTTTGTAATATGAGTAGGAGGAAGTTTTGTGGTCTCTGTATGTCCAACTGCGAGCATTATTATGGTAGACAACATAAAATCATGATGAAGCCTGTAATTTCTCGGTATGATATATATTCTTTTTATGAAATGATCATAATCATGTTAGCTGTTGCTAATTCCTTACGTACGTGGGGAAACTATTCAATGTGAAGATTAGTCTAGGTACTGGAAGTTGCAAGTTTTGGATTATTCAGCAGGTTTTACTTGTATATTGTTATATATGGAATCTTTAAACACAAAAGTGTGATTTGATAGGATAGGACTAGTTAGAAGATGAGAAAACAATTTGTTTTTCAATTTTAGATCGTGATTAACATAAATTTCCAACTAACTCTTTTCATAATCATGTGAAGGTGTAACACTAAAGTTTTATGAGACGCTTCTCAGCCTCAGAAAATTTACCGTGACTGCAACAAACGAATGGCTCTCATGTATTTGGTACACCTGGATAGTCAACACATGCATGCAGAGGATCCCGCCCGTACAATGTAGAACCTCATAACGTTGCAGGTTCTAGAAAATTAACGAAAATAATTAGCTTTGTAAAAAGGAAAAGAAAACAAGTAACATATCCGAGCCTTTTTAATGCGGTTGTAAAATTTTTATATTCTGAGCTCATGCAAACTTAGTCTTGGATTTTTTATTAAGATGTTTCAAGGCATTGATTATTAAGATGTTTCAAGGCATTGCTTATTAAATTAACTTTTGTTACAAATTATTCATAGGCATTAATGGTCTTATCGCCATCGTGTACCATAATATTTGACCGGATATATAAAGAAAAGTAAAAAAAAAAAAACCACAGGATTTTGTACTTGATTATGCCAAAGCAACTCAGTAATTAAAATCTCAAAAAACGAACGGCTGAGATGTAAGCAGAGCACGCAAGTTACCCAACACACGCGCACAGAGAATAACTTCGTAGAATGTAGAACCCGGTACGAGAAAAAGCGTCAAGATTGCAGAAAGAGCCATTCCAAAAATTTGATCGGTGGGAGTGGCGATCGCTTTCCTCCATGGACAATCTTAGCTTCCACGATGGTAACATCTTCAATCTTCTCCACTCAAGGTCCAAGGGCCCAACTCACGTAAATTTCCTCTTCTCTCTTACTTCTCCTCTGCATCCAATTCGGTTTTCTTTTTCTTGCAATCTTCTCTCGTTCGCTTAGGGTTTTAGTTACAGTGATCGACTTTCGTTTCTTGCTTTTACCTGAAATTAGACTGTTGTTGTATGTGTAGGATGTTGATCAGAGAATGCAAATGCACTCTTCCATGGTTCGGAGGCTTGATCAGGAACTGGAAATGGAGGTGACTGTGTTTTAATCTTAGCTGAAATCTATTGTATATTCTGCGAGTTATTCGATTCTTGACTATGTTTTATTCTGCTTCTTGTGTGTGTGTGGCAGGGACATCAAGGATGTGTTAATGCTATTTCTTGGAACTCTACTGGATCACTGTTGATATCTGGATCAGATGATCTAAGGGTATGTTGAATTTGTTTTAGATTCCTGCTAAAACACTCGTTTAGAGCATAGTTCGTGTGCGTAAGATGTAGCAAGGAATGATTTATAGTGATCTAAATTAATGCTTAGCTCCCACCACACACTCTGTTGTCGAGACAGTGGATCAAAAAATTTATAGCTGATTTGGATGAGAGTGAATAGCTGTAAAAAAATCCATTTGAGCAATCTAGTTTCTCTGGACAGGTGCTTTAGAGTTGGCTTGTATTAAAGGTAAATCTTGTTTTGATCTGCAGGTTAATATTTGGAATTACTCCAGTAGAAAGCTTTTGCATTCTGTAGATACAGGGCATACTGCCAATATATTCTGTACAAAGTTCGTCCCTCAAACCTCTGACGAGCTTGTGGTATCCGGTGCTGGAGATGCTGAAGTATAAAACTTATTCCTTTTGGGTTGTGCTTTGATTTGGTTTTGAATTTAGTATTCATATAAATTGTCTGGTGATTTCCTTTTTCTTTTGGGTATGTGTGTATCCTATATTATAGGTTAGGTTATTCAATATAGCCGGGTTAAGCAGTAGACCAGATGATGACAATGCTATTGCACCATCGGCATTGTACCAATGTCACACGCGAAGAGTGAAGAAATTAGCTGTAAGGCCTTTTAAATTGGTATTTGGGTCTTTGATTTTGAGCTGTCTGTTTATCAGATGTTTTTACCATCATGTAGGTCGAACCTGGCAACCCCAATGTTGTATGGAGTGCTAGTGAGGATGGGACTCTACGACAGCATGATTTCCGCGAATCTACCTCTTGTCCTCCTGCTGGATCCGCTCACCAAGAATGCCGCAGTGTTCTCGTAATTTCCAACTCTGGTTACATTTCATATTAAATTTCTGTTGCTCCAGTATTTCCATCTAGGCTTTAACTTTCTCTGTAACGATATTTTGATACTCATGTACTTTCACTTTAAAATCAGATTTCTCAAAACATCTTTTTAAAAATTGCTTGTATTAAGTGAATTGTCAGCTGTGAGTTTAAAGTTGAGTGCCATCTTCTCGTATATGGCCCTTGTCTTTTCGATATATTTTATATTAGACATCCTCTGTGGATGTTTGAATGTGATACAAGCCCAAAGGTGTCTGGATACTTTGTAGACGTAGAGTATGTGGTGTGGCGCTTATGAATTTATTCTTCTGCAGTTTGAAGCCTTATTGATAGCTCTGAATTTTGCAGCTTGACCTGCGAAGTGGTGCCAAAAGAGCACTGGCTGATCCTCCTAAGCAAACACTCTCCCTGAAATCTTGCGATATAAGTGCCACAAGACCACACCTACTTCTTGTTGGTGGAAGGTATTTTCCTCCATGTTTGCGAATGAGAGTTCTCTCCTTCTTCTTAATTAACTTCTTGTTCTTTTTATCCTTTTGTACAGTGATGCATTTGCTCGTTTATACGATAGAAGGATGCTCCCACCGCTGACATCATGTCGAAAGAGGATGCCTCCACCTCCATGTGTCAATTATTTCTGTCCCATGCATCTTTCTGAACGTGTTAGTTTAATTTGATTAATATCAAGTTACTCTGCTAGTTTTGCATTGCCGTGGTAATGATGTGTTCTTGTTCAAAGTTTTTTCCAAACTCACTGTCTGCTACATCTTTGATATATTCAGGGGCGAACGAATTTGCACCTAACTCATGTTACCTTCAGTCCTAATGGCGAAGAAGTTTTGCTCAGTTACAGCGGGGAGCATGTGTACCTGATGGATGTAAATAATGGTATTTGCAGTTTAAATGCGTGCTGCTTAAAGCTTATATTCCTTTATAGTTTAAGCATGTAATATATATTTGTATTGCTAAGAGAAAGATGAATATATTGATGCTGGAATCTAATTTTTGTCGCTTTATTTTTGTTTCTCATGCCCCTTTCACTTCCGATGAAGACATTGTGTTCCTGCATGAAACCTCTTAATTTTTGTTGAGAATTCAAATTGTTTGCCATTATTGAACTCCTTTTAAAATGTAGGTTTTAGATTGACGGATGTATTAACCATTTAACCCACCAGATTTCTGCCTGCTTTTTGTTCTGTACATTTCTCTCTTTGAACTTAACCACTTAATTTAGAATTATTTGTTTGTGCTATTTATCTTGTTGAAAACTCCTCTTTGCTTTGAAAATCTCAATTTTTTATACATTTTGGTACTTTGTTTTAAGCTCTGATATCCGTTGACTTTCTCCTTTGTTTGCTACTTGTAGGCACTGGAACAATGCAATACACACCTGGGGATGTGGCTAACCTTTTCTCTTGCAGTAACATTCTCCACGGTGTAAAATCTGCACCTCAGATTTCCATCCCTTCTCAAAATGGCTTTCACAGGAATAGCAACTCTGCAACGGTTTGCACCTCCCCTTGTATTGTTTCTTTAATCTGACCTAGTGGTTCCATTTCTTAGTGCATCTGACTCCATTTTTTTTCAGGTAAAGAAGTGCACCGAATTGGTAGAAATTGCTAAAAGGTCTTTAGAAGAGGGTACAGATGTTTACTATGCAATCGAGGCAGCCAATGAAGTTTTGGATGGGCATTCTAATGATATTGAGTCTGAGCTAAGGCATGAATGTCTTTGTACTCGTGCCGCATTGTTGCTCAAGGTCCTTTAGAACTGGTGTCTAAAACTACCTTGAATTCCTACATTAGTTCTCTCTTATAACCTCAATCAGGTGAATCCTTTATTTTTCAGAGGAAGTGGAAGAATGATGCTCAAATGGCCGTGAGAGATTGTCAAAATGCTCGAAGAATTGATGCTTCATCATTTAAAGCTCATTACTACATGTCTGAAGCGTTGCAGCAAGTAAGTTTATAGCTCGCAGTCAAAATTCTAATTTACACTTGGACATAAAAGAGGGTCCTCTACTAAGCATTTCTTTTGGTCAGTGTAATGTTTCTTATGCATCTGTGCTTTTCGCGTAGTTGGGAAGATGTAAAGAAGCCCTAGAATTTGCGAGTGCTGCACGACAATTGAACCCATCTGATGCCGATATAGTGGCAAAGGTGGAGAGCATTAAACGGGATCTTCAAGCAGGTTTGTGACCACTAATGTATGTCTTTTCTTCGAGGTAGGATGGAGATTCGAGACGTTGTGTTTGGTTGTTTTAGGAAATTTTAACCATTCGTTTCTAGTAGTCAATAAGTAGAAATATATCATAAACATGAGAGAAGAATCGTGAGCGTGGAATCATAGATTCATCATCAAGTCCATTGGGCACTTCCTTTGAAGTGTACAGCCTTCTCTTTCTTCTTCAGATTGTGTTTTCAGCTAATATTTGGCTGTATGATGTGCCTTTATGTCTGTTCTTGGGATATAAATGTGTATCAAAGTGACAGATCTAGTTCTTCACTCGAGTTTGGGAAATTCTTTGAGCTAAGGATTGTTTCACTGGAAATAAATACTTTTTACACTCTAATATTCTTTACTCTTCATTTGATTGACATATCAGCTGGAGCTGAAAAAAAGGATGAGGCGGGTGGTGGAACTGCGAGAGTACTTTCTTTGAGCGACATACTATATAGATCAGAGGCCAACAGTGACAGTTCACATGATATGTCGAGATCCGAAAGAGAAGACTCTGATTATGAAGAGGAATTGGAGGTTGATATTCAGACTTCCTTGTCGGATGATGAAGAAAGAGATCCAAACTCGAATGCTATGCGTGGCAGTCTAAACCTACGAATACATAGAGTAGGTGATGATAAACCAACGGAAAACACTGGTGATAATGCCTCCTCTGGAACAGCATCGTCATCTCAAAATGATAAAACCTCTTATCAGGTTAGTTTTCAGACTATGATAATTGTTTTTATTGCATTTCAAAATAAAACAAATTTGGTCTATTGAATGTGTTTTGAATTAGTATTATGGCTTCTCTTATGTTGTGTTTCATACTCTTTGCTAATTTGATGAATATTCTCTACAATGTTGGTTTCTTGGTGATTACAGCCAGAGGAAGCCATTGATATGAAGCGTAGATATGTTGGCCACTGTAACGTTGGAACTGATATCAAGCAAGCCAGTTTTCTCGGCCAAAGAGGTAAGTTTTTTGGGTTTCAAAATTTATGTTATCTGAATGCGGTTTCCAGAGTGGTAGGATCTACAAATTTTGAAACGAGGATACAACATTTACTTTCTGGGTACATTTTGTTTGCCAAATTCAGGTGAATATATTGCGAGTGGAAGTGATGATGGTAGGTGGTTTATATGGGAGAAACAGACGGGGAGGCTTATGAAAGTGCTTTCTGGCGATGAAGCTGGTTGTTCTTTTCCCCTTTTTCCCTCTCATAATTTTTTTCCTCGAGGATCATTAGGTGGCTAAAAATTTCAACTTTTGTTTCTAGTTGTGAACTGCATTCAGTGTCATCCGTTTGATAGTGTTGTAGCAACGAGTGGAATTGATAACACAATAAAGGTAAACAATCCCACAAAGCTATCATCATTTACCTTCTTTATGTTAAAGATCTCTCAAACTAACCTTTGCAAGTGAAAAAAAAAATGTGCATGAAGATATGGAGCCCAATCGCAGCAGTCCCATCGATTGTAGCGGGTGGATCAGCTGGACCTCCAACTGCCGATGTAGTGGAAGCTATGGAGAGTAATCAACAGAGGCTAAGCCGCAATCGAGAGAACCCTCTGTAAGTTTTCTGTGATACTTCTTCAATGGCGGTTTTAAGAGGTCATAAAGTTAATTTCGGTGTGGATTGTGATTCCATTTGCAGGTCTGTGGAGCTTTTGCAGAGGTTTAGGATGCAAGAGTTTGCAGAAGGAAACTTTCATCCATTTGAATGTACTCAGAGCTAAAGCAGGAGGAAACTGTTGTATAGGTAAAGAAAGCTTTGCTTTGTGAAGGTGATGATGGATGGTGGCTTTTGAATATGAATAAATAATAAAGTTTGATTTAGGTTTCAAATTTGTAGCAAAAGCTTTCTCTCTGTAACACTGATGCGCATCTTCCTTTACTATGTTGTACAGTCCGATATTGTTTTTTAACTATACCGTAAGAAAACGAGCTTTTTGTCTTTGCTTTTTTACATTGTTAAATTTTTTTTACTGTCTGTTTCGTTTGGACACAACACAGAAGGGTGTCACGTATGTGTTCAAAAGTCAAACTCGTCATTTTACATTGAAGCTAGTATTAGTTTGGACCATTTTTGTCTAATCTTACCGACGTGCTTCTTTGTATTGTATAATCATTGTATGTGATTATTATAAATATTTCTTTGTGGAATACAGTAGATTCTTTCGTATATTTTTTTGTTTTGTCTCCAGATACTTCCGTATCTACTAGACTGCTCTGAAGAAAGTGACGTTATCGTGTTTTATTGAGCCTCACAAAACAAGGAACATTATCGTGTTTTACTCCATAATAACTTCTGATGTTCCTTTTGGTTAAGACTTGAGAGGACTTTATAAAGTTTCTTATCATAAGTGATAGCTATCTTTTTGGGATAAAATATTATACAAGGTATACCAACTTTTGTTTCCGATATGCAGCCATGAATTTTGATAAAATAATAATATTATGCATGAACCAAGGCATACAGATGTTGAACATAAAAATGGACTTAAGCCATATGATTTAGGAAACAAAATGTAAATTAACAATTTTGTGTTATTGTAAATAATAGACTTTAAATTCCTTTTTTTTTCCGAAGACTTTGAATTCCATTTAGTTTTACTCATTAGAAACATGTAATTATGCTAGTTTATGCGATGATTTTAAGAGAAAATATTTTAATTTTATATACGAGAAATTGGGTGGAACAACCGTAAGGGGGTAAGGGGACAAAAGGCATTAGACCGTTGGAGAGAATTATTGGCATTATTTCAATTTGAGTGCTTTCCGAGTTTTGTCAAATAATTGGCACAATGATAGGATTATTCAATAAAATTATAGAAAAAATGATAGGATTATTTCTTCACTAAAACTATAGAACCAAAACAACTTATTCTTATTCGACGATAATATAAAAAGTAGGTAATAACATCAGGTACATTTAGGTGATTATTGTTGGATATAGTTTAATCAATGGGTCAAACCCAAAGATAAACTAGAATCTAATCACTATATATTTGTATGCTTAGTCACAAAAATATATATGATCTCCACTAACAAAAGATAAAAAAAAAAAAAATGGATATACTCATATCTACCAAAATCACTGGAAAAATGTAAGAATTCTTAATAATGAGTGAAAACGTGAACGAAAAAACTCAACAAGATAAGCAACACTTTTAGAAATCAAGCGATGAACAATAACCAAATTTCTAGATAAGCAACACATCTAGAGAACAAGCAATGATAAATAACCAAATTTCTATTAGCTATCATAGCAAGATTATAAATTCAATAAAAATGAGATCTTTAACCGACTCTTTTCCATAACCTTTTGACTAAATCGATCATTTTTGTACCAAAACAACTTATTCTTCAAAGAGTCTACAAGAAACTCAGTAAACATTTTAAAATAATTACAAAAATTTGTATTGTGAGTGTGTGGGGGTGTGGTAATTGGTAAACCATGGTGAAAATGGAGATAAAGAAATGTGGAAAAAATTAGTAATACTTCCATCTTATTAAGAAATTAATATTGCCTTGCGAGGGAAGCTTATTATAAAAGGGACACCTCATAACTGCGTTTTACTTACAATTCCCACACTTTCTTCTCACCTTTCAACAGATGAACATGAACTCACTCCACTTCCTCTCCAATACTACAACATCTTCATCATCATCATCTCCAATACTATAATTTCGACATAAAAAAAAAAATGGAGGAAGAACGTGGAATCCTGTTCGGGAAATACGAGATGGGAAGACTACTAGGCAAAGGAACATTCGCAAAAGTGTACTACGCCAAACAAATCATGGACAACCAAAGCGTGGCGATCAAAATCATCAACAAAGATCAAGTACTCAAAAGACCAGGAATGATGGAACAGATCAAACGAGAGATCTCAGTAATGAAACTCGTCCGTCACCCAAACGTAGTCGAGTTAAAAGAAGTCATGGCTACAAAATCCAAAATCTTCTTCGTCATGGAGTTCGTCAAAGGCGGCGAGCTATTCACCAAGATCGCTAAAGGCAAACTCCAAGAAGAACCGTCTCGTAGATATTTCCAACAGTTGATCTCAGCCGTTGATTTTTGTCATAGTCGTGGCGTATCTCATCGTGATCTGAAACCTGAGAATCTGTTGGTTGATGAGAACGGAGATTTGAAAATCTCTGATTTCGGTTTATCTGCTTTACCGGAACAGATTCTACAAGACGGATTGCTTCATACTCAGTGTGGAACTCCGGCGTATGTAGCGCCGGAGATTCTGAGGAAGAAAGGATACGACGGTGCTAAAGCGGATATTTGGTCATGCGGCGTCGTTTTGTATGTCCTCCTCGCTGGTTTCTTGCCGTTTCAGGATGAGAATCTGATGAATATGTATAAGAAGATATTCAAATCGGATTTCGAGTTTCCGCCGTGGTTTTCGCCGGAATCTAGGAGGTTGATCTCCAAGCTTCTAGTCGTAGATCCGGAGAAACGGATCTCGATGCCGGCCATTATGCGTACGCCTTGGTTTCGTAAAACCTTTAAATCTCCGATCGGTTTCAAAATCGAAGAACCGATCTGTAACAGAAACGAAGAAGAAGAAGAGTCAGATCATCCGATTTCTCCGATCTCGCCGAAATTCTTCAACGCCTTCGAGTTTATCTCGTCGATGTCATCAGGATTCGATCTATCGAGTTTGTTCGAGAAGAAGAGGAAGATCCAATCGGTGTTCACCTCGCGATCTTCGGCGACGGAGATTATGGAGAAGATCGAGACGGTTACGAAGGAGATGGATATGAAAGTGAAGACGACCAAGGATTTCAAAGTGAAGATGGAAGGGAAAACGGAAGGGAGGAAAGGGAGACTTTCGATGACGGCGGAGGTTTTCGAAGTTGCGCCGGAGATCGCCGTCGTTGAGTTTTGCAAATCGGCGGGAGATACTCTCGAGTATAATAAGTTTTACGAGGAACAAGTCCGGCCGGCGTTAAACGACATCGTTTGGTCATGGCACGGTGATAATGATGATAGTATTACTGTTGAAGATACTACCGGGTTTGAGTAATTGTTGAACCAGTATTTTCGGTTTAGTTTTTGGTTGGGTGGTGATTGTAATAAACCTATATTTTCTTCGGTTTAATACAGTTTTGTTGGTTTAGTTAATATACAGATATCTTGACGCTTTTGAAGAATATTGTTCTGGAATAGGTTTCGATTTAATGTTTACTTATTAATGTTAACTATCAACTAAAATAAACATTCAGATTCGGCTTATTTTTTTGTTCGGTTAGGATTAGACCGGTTTGGTTTGTGGGACTTTTTGTTGGTTTAAAAAGATATGGAATTTATGTCGGCCGACGTACAATTGAATTTGTAATTTAAGTATGGGTCTGGGTTGAAAATGAGTTGGTTGGAAACACTGCCACACGTGTAGTGTCTCAGAGGCCATTAAAAGATCTGTTGTTAGTAAGTCAAATCATTGAAGAATATTGGAGTAAGTGGGAGGGGGCAACGTCAGAATTGGAATAATTTATTTAGAGGTTTTGATAATTGATTCTAGTTTTAATGAATTTTTTGTCTGTCCAGTTTCAATGGTAGGTAGTCCTAATATTGAGATGCAAATAATTAGTGATTAATGAGCAGACAATAATATAATTAGTATATATATATTATTTTTTGTCACTAATACATTATATATATATATTATTTTTTTTTTGTATAAAAACAAAGATGAAAAATGCATCCGAATTCAGAAATATAATTAAAGTAAAAAATCCTCGCATAAACTCATCTATACAAAAAAAAATGTGGTTGATGGATTGTTTTGATCATTTAATGTGTGGTTGCTAAAAAAAAACTCATCTACACACAATTGTTTTTTGTTTTCTAAAATTCTAAATCATTCAAAGATATATTTCTCATAAAAACATGTTTATAAAACATAACTATAAGCATATCTATATCAGAGAACTCATTCATGCAATACATGTGAGTCTTTAATTCTCTTTCACTAATTTTGAGATAATACATTTGATTTCAAATGTGCATATATCTTGATCAGTGATAATATATAAATCAACATATATATACTGTTCCTCTTTACCATTGCCACTTAATCACCGTAGGTTGATTGAGACTTGATCAACCATACCTGTTGCGGCAATTCTTGATGCAACCGCCGTCGTCATAATACTAATGATGCTTCTAGATTTTCTGTTTTGATAGAGAGAAACGATATTAAAGTAGAATTAATTATTAAAAGTTTGATGATTTTGATTAATTATTTGTATGTGACCAATTTCAGTTGTAAGTAGTTCTAATATTAAGATAAGGATAATTAGTGACTAATGGAATGAAAATGATGCTATGAGAAACAACTGCATAAATTAGCAGGCAGTTAATATAATATATTTGTTTTAAATAAAGAAAAAATAAAATATATCCGAATTTGCAAATATAATTAATGTTGAGAATCACAAATAAAAGTGTTTTTGTGTCTACATCATTCAAAGATATACTTTTCATGACAAACATGACTAGATACAATGTACGTTTAAAGTATTGTGAGTTTGTATTTTAGTTATAAACATAAAAAGTTAAAATCAGTTTTTAAATTAAATTATTTAATATATAATTTTTAAATAATTCAATCAATCGTAAAAAATCATTGTAAACTATAAAGATAAACATAACGTTAAAGTCTATAAAGAACTTTGTAATAGATTTTATATTTGAAAAGAAGTAAACGATCTAAAATCTTTTATATTGAGATGTAAATGTTTTCTTTAAAACAATAATTGCTAAGGAACAAGATCAAAACCTTGCATGATGTCACATTCCCATAGTCAGAGAGTCACAGAACATCTCATTATTTATCTTATCATAAAAAAAATTTCAAATACAAATTTGATCCATACAATTTTTTAGGACCAATCTATTTAACCGTCATTCATATAATAAATATTAGTGTTTTGAATGAGAACTACATCTTCCTCATAAAAATGTAACAGTGTCTATTTTAGTTATAAACACGAAAATTGTAAAAATGATTTAGTAGGTAGATGTAAGTTTTAAATAATTTTTAAATAATTAAGTGTTTTATAAGAGATAAAACATAACAAAAACACTAAAAGTCTGCAAACAGTTTTGTAAAAGATCTTATATTTTGAAATATAATATATGTATATAAAAATTATATATATATACACTAAAAGTCCACTACGTATGGTCTAACTTTGGTTAATTTGATTAATTTTTAGTGACTGTGGTCCCTAATTTTTTTGTTTGTACTAATATTGTCATTGTATAATTATACATAGTACATATGTATGTATATTATACTAAGACCAGAACAAAAAAGCGACTTGGTAAAAAACAGCACAAACTTCATGACTCTCCTCCATCATAAAAAGAAAAAAACTAAGAAACCCAATCATGTAAGAATTAATGGCGTAGACGTTATACTAAGTGAAAGAAAAATCCAAAGAAGTTAAAATGAATACACACAAAAACAAGGATTAGAGAAGAAGTAGAGAGTGATGAGTTTCACCACTAAACTGAATTCCATTGAATATAATAAGCAAACCAACCAAATGGAGCTTTCAAAATAAACTAATAGTCCATTGTAAACATCAACCAGAGGCTGGCTAACATGGGAGTTAAGGACAAGGATTGTGTCACAATCAGAAAGTGACTCCACCATGAATATATATATATTTTTAAAATTAATCGAGAACAAACCATCGTTTGTCTTGGATTTAAATTGACTATTTTAAGAGTAAAGAAACACACCAATGAAATTGTTATTGGTGTGTGTTTTGTGTCAATTTGTATGTGGTCATAAAAATGGAATTGACGAATTTTGTAACATGATAAGATAAGAGGATAAAATAATAAGATTTTATAAAACATCGACAGATGTATCATCTCCTAAGGAAGAGGGAGCTTCATGTCAGGTGGGTTCCTCCATGTTCAAAAGTCACGTCCACCATCAACTCTCATCCAAGGATATTTGAACCATTAATTAGACATAAAGAGAATTATAATAATCTCGATGAAAATCTTGAGTATACAAAAGTTGGATTTATAAGGACAACAATATTTTATTTCAAGCATAACTCTGGATTTTTATTGGATCCGATTTGGTAACACATTTCATCAGAAAGCTTTTTTGGTATTGACGACCAAAATCCTCAATACGAAAACACAAATTTAGACAAATCACACAAAAATGAAAATCTTATGCTAATGGTTTTGGTCCGTCTCAGTTGGTAGAAATGTTTAGCTTCTTGGTCCAGTGACCGAGTTGCTCAGCGACACAGTTCGAACCAGTTGATCCGTAGGAACTGAACTTATTGACTGAGTTTTCCACTCCCAAATACTCGAACACATCTTCTTCAAATACAGGGCTCAGCTTCTTCATCTCTTCAAGACTTAAGTTCTGAAGTTCACAGCCTCTTGAGACACAAACTCCAACTAGTTTCCCAACTACATCATGAGATGACCTGAAAGGCATCCCCTGGGAATCCAAAACAAACAAACAAATCTTTATTAGCTTTTTCGGATCTCAATTAACTGATGTTGTAAATAATAAGAAGAGCATTACCTTTTTAACGAGGTAATCGGCTAGAGTGGTAGCATCGAGGTGTCCAGCAGGGAGGCTCTTTTTTATTCTTTCTTGGTTGAAGGTGACGTTCTGGGCGAATTCCGCGGAAACATCAATCATTCCCATGATGGTTTTGGTACTATCAAACATGGGTTCTTTGTCTTCTTGAAAATCCCGATTGTAAGCGAGTGGAAGTCCCTTGCATAATGTTAGGACAGTGACAAGATCGCCTATGGCTCGGGAAGATTTTCCTCTTACAAGCTCCATTGGGTCTGGATTCTTCTTCTGTGGCATTATACTGCTTCCGGTTGAGACGGAATCACTTGGAGTAAGGAAACCAAACTCTTCGGATGCCCATAGTACCCACTCTTCTCCAAGCCGTGATAGATGAATAGCTGTGTTGGAGTTTGCAAATAAGAACTCCAAAACGAAATCCCGGTCTGAAACGGCATCGATGCTAGATGAAAATAAAGGAGAAAAAGAGTTAGTAAATGAGAAACCAGAAAAATTAAAGAGCAAGACATGATGCAAGTAAATAGACTTTATGTAACCAATACATGGACAAAGAACATACCTGTTTCTCATTGGTTTGGTGAAACCAAGAGCATTTGCGGTCATAAACCTATCAATAGGTAGACCAGTACCAGCTAAAGCACAAGCTCCTAAGGGACATACATTCAGCCTCTCTCGACAGTCGATATAACGGCCAGCATCACGTTCAAGCTACCATACATAAATCCCGATACACCACTCAATAAGAAGAATTATTAATGCCATAATGATCTCAGTAAACGTAAGTATCCTATGATGATGTTACCAGCCACAGATTACCAATACATATAACAAACGAAGGCCTACTGATCAGAAGACAAACCTCAAAGAGAAACCTACTGCTATAAAATGGTGATGCTAAATGTAATCACATAACCTAACCAGAAAACTAAACAGAACCAAGACAGAAGAAATCTAAAAACTTAGGCAAAGGAGAAGTATCACACCTGCTCTACAAAAGTTAAGAGGACATGGGGAAGTAAAACCGGCTGAGCTCGTTGAAGATGAGTATAACCGGGGACAATCAAAGTCTGGTTCTTCAAAGCTAATTGAACAAGTGCTGTCTGAAGATTTTTTATCTTGACAAGGATTGTGTCAATAGCATCACGACACCACAGCCTAAAATCAGTAGCAACCTGGTCATTTCTGCTACGAGCTGTGTGAAGTTTCTTTGCAGGTTCACCAATCAAATCAGTAAGCGCTGCTTCAATATTCATATGCACATCTTCACGATCCGTCCTCCATTCAAACTTATCCGCTTCAATCTGTTTCTCGATATCATCAAGACCTTTCAAAATGCTATCTCTGTCAGTATCAGTCATAAGCCCCTACAACAAACAAAAACACACCAAATTGTCGTTAATTCACAACTTTACATTACTTAAAAGAAACCAAATCAAATTATAAAACATCCAATACAATCTAAAGACCTTAAATTCAACAGCAAACGAACCTTCCATCTAAAAAACAACTAAGCTTCTCCTCAAAACCAACAATCACCAAGTAAATCAATTTTGAAACCTTAAGAATCAATCAAATATCATAAAAATGGAATCAAATTCACAAATGCAGCAAGTGAAGCAAGGTAAGTACCTGGTGAGCAAGCATTGTAGCATGTGCTTTGCTACCCATTATGTCTTGCTTGTAAAGAAGCTTATCAAATGAAATCGATTCAGTGAACTTCTCAACTTTCTCTGTGACACTCTCCTCGAATCTTCCACCCCAAAGTTTAGCCTCCTTTGAGGCGTCATCATCGTGGCTCATTGAACGCAACGGAGGGAGACACCGTGATTTGCTTCCCGGCGGTAAGAAAGAGACGGAACGGTGAGTGGAGGAAGGATGATTGGTACGAGACGGAGAGAAGAGTAGAGACTGTGAGAAAGAGAGATCAGTTGCTCCCATTGATTAGGTGCGGAGGAGAAGCAGAAGAAGAAGAAGGGTTTCGAGGTTGAGAGTGTGGTTTTTGCGGCGACAACAGTCAGATTACTTGAGTGGTTTGGTCATAGAAATCATAAAGCATATAAACCGGTCTGGTTTGATTTTTGGTTTTGTTTTTAATAATAAAGAAAACCATCAAAAACATAATTAAACCTTGAAATAAACTGTATTAAATGATTGAAATTATAATTTGGATTTGCTTTTTCTTGATTTTTAAAATAGAAAAACCAAATTAAAATCGTTTGACATTTTGGTATATACAGGTTTAATTGGTTCAACCTACTTTCTCTATATTTCTGTTTTTAGTCAAAATCTAAACTATTTTCATGAAAGAGACAAAGAGCTAATGTAATTTTGGATCTTTGATAGATGTCCACTGCATCAAATTCGAGAGGTTCCAGCAAACCACTAACTAGTAACTATTATAGATTTTGTTAAGAGACAGTGAAACCGTAAATTCTATAAGCAATCTGGAGCCTGTCTTGGAAAATGGCAGCAAAGACTAATTATAGCTGAAAATACTAAGAAACAACATTTCAAAGATCAGTCACTCACAACTTTTGAATCACTCTTAACTTGGCACTTCTTGCTCGCCGGTTCAATCTCTCCTCTTCCTCTGAAGGAGTTATTGGTCTCTTTGTCAGTATTACTCCTTTGGAGCCTATTACAGTTTGTTTGATCCACGCTTCTTTCTCTTTTAGTTCCTTATCTATACTCTCTTCGATTTGCCTTCCCGGTTTTACACTTACCTCTGAGTTTGTTTCTTCCCTTTGGAATCCTAAAATGTCGAGGAACGTTTGTTTGACAACCCGATCCTCTAGACTGTGGAAGGAGATGACTGCTAGTCTCCCACCTGGGGAGAGAACATCAAACGAAGAGTATAGAGAGTCTTTCAATGTCTTGAGTTCGTCGTTCACTGCAATCCTGAGGCCCTGAAAGACACGTGTTGCAGTCTTTATCCAACCTTGTCTGCCCCCTGCAACATTTCAGATGGAGGTTAAAATTAGATGAAAGGGATAAGCTTCTTCATTTTTTGCCTACTGTGAAAACTCAAAACTGTTCTTATGTTTTCATGATCTTATTTTGTATTGCTCATTTGTAATTATTTACTCTTCTGTGTTCTGCACCTAGCTACCAAATCTTTAACTGGGAACATTAACAGAAACTCTCATTGAGATGCAAATGCAATTCAAGAAATTCCAATATAGATTACTAGGAAGGGAATCGCTGTGTATATACATACCTCTACTTGGTGGCGACATACCCCGAATGAGATCTACCAGCTCACCAGTAGAATGTAACCCGCCATTAAGTCGGGCCTTAACAATCCTAGTTTGAACTAAATGCCAATTGCTTTCTTCGCCATAATCCCGAAGGACTCTCCCCAGCTCAGATTCTGGCCAAGAGTTCACTATATCTTCTGCTGTTAGACTCGCCTATCACATTGTTAAAGGACAGGTTAGGAGAAACTTCAGCATAAAAGCGGTAAGGTCAGATTTTTGTTCACTGGTCTATATAACTAACCTGAGGATCCATTCGCATATCAAGAGGTCCCTCTTGAAGTACACTAAACCCTCTTTCCGGATTGTTTACCTGTCAGACAAAGTTTTTATAAGTGTGAGAAGTGTCAAATATACAAAGGAAATGACAACAACTGCTAGTGAAATTTCCATATACCTGCATAGATGACATTCCAAGGTCCATAAGAATACCATCAACACCAACACCTAACAATTCTGGATGCGTATCAGCAATAGCAGATTTAATGAACTTAAAGTTCTTCGGCACAACAGAAGCCTTCAAAGTTGGATGCATAAGAGAATCAATATGGAAATGAGCCAGTTTTCTGGCCACAGGATCAACATCCATTCCCACAAAATGTTCCAATTCAGAATGGCTTTGAATAATCTGAAACCACACAATTACAATCTCTTCACAATTCCAACAACAACAATTTTCTCATTCTCTTTACACTTAATAATCTGATTCAATTGTTCCAATTATAAGCTAATCAATCAATTTGGAAGAAGGAACTTACAGAAGAAGCATGACCAGCAGCACCAAGTGTACAATCCACGAAACTTGTTAAACGAAGCGAAGAGAAAACGTCGATAACTTCTCCGAGCATCACAGGGACATGAGAAGACGGAGCCTGGTCGATCTCATACTCTCTGCTAGACCGTGTTCTTCTCTTTTCCTTATTCACCACTGCTTCCGTCGTCGCTTTCTCGAACTCAATCTCTTTCTTTCTCCTCCTCTTCTCTTTCTCCTTCTTCTTCGTCTCGCTCGAACTGAGAATTCCTGAAATTACATTGATACTACGCCGAGGAGGAAAACGTGATAGAACCTTTGTGGTGTTGTTGCTCCAGAGATTCGAAGAGCATAGAAACAGATGATTCGCCCTAATTGCTCCCGCCATTTCCGTTTCTTCTTCTCACTCCTTTTTCGCCATTGCTGTGTCAAGGAAGAAGAATTTTTACCAATCTTCTCACCACGAGAGAGAGAGACTGTGCTTCTTATTTTGGGCCGTATTGTCTACTGATATTCACTGTATTTCTTATTTTAGGCTTTGGGTTTATGGGCTGTAATTTCTAGTGATACAATCACCATTTTTTAATAAGGGTTTTTTTTATTTTGTTGTTACTGGTTTTTCTTTTATCTTGAGAGACTACCATTATTAGCATGGTTTTCAAATTTCAATTAAAAAACTAGTTTTTATCTACAAAAGTAATGTTTTAATTAATTCTATAATTTTATGTGTTAAATCTAAATCTTAATGACTAGTGATTTTGGATTTATATTTTCCAATTTAGGAGGAGAATTACATTAGTGCAAGACATCAAAATTATCACGAGTATTTATTTATGTCATTTCCATGAAATAACAATTACAATTCTTTATTATATAAACATCAATTAAATATTCATTCGAACGGTCATTTACTTAACGATTTTCTCAACGTAATAAAATTTATTATTCAATCAATTATTACATATTTCTTACAAACCATAAATCTACAAATAATATAATAATGTCTACCTGAATACAAACAATTATTTCAAACATTCTCGGATGATTGGCCAATATTATTGTTAGTTAGTTTATTCATTATATTGTTTTCAAGTGTTTTAAATTCATTAACTAAGACATGATTGATCCCTAGAATATTAAAATCATTATGCTTATAATACCGGCCAAACCCTACTCTACATGCATAATGGTTTTTTTAATATGTACATATTTTTGAATAATCGTATTAATAAATTATTTTCATCTTATTTATATGTATTGAAGATATATCATATATAACCTTGAACGATAAATTATTGTCATCTTATTTATATGTATTGAAGATATATCATAACCTTGAACGAAAAAAGAAAGAACGATATATCATAACATGATAATATCATAACATGTTCATCAATGGTACACAATAATTAGTAGTCAAGACACTTTAAAAACATAAGAAGATTGTCAAGTATCTCTCACAATGGAAAAAAACTGGCTACTGTGTTGGCTCGACTTAGCATACTTTGGGTTAAACATATGGGCCGACGATGGGCCCTTACTGGAAGGAAAATAACATCCTTTTCGCATCCCAAGCAGCGAAATGCGCGTGGTTTCTGTGCCCTAGAACCGGCAAGAAGTTAACACGAAAACGCCTGATCCTCGGTGTTGTGCGGCGGACATCGACGCCGGGACCTTTGCCGAAGCATCATCGCCGGTCTGTAGTGGTTTCCGATCTCAGCCGTGAAATTTCCCAAATATCACCCATTTTAAACGATATGCCGTCTCCAGGTAATCGTTTTCTTTTCGATAAGATTCCTTCTTCAGTCAAATTGATTTGTCCCCATCTCCACGAAAATTTTATCTGTTTGATTCGTTTTTGTGTATTGTAGAAATCTCGAAAAGGGTTTTGGATTCGAAGCTTGAAGCTTGCAAATTCGCGTTTTTGAAGCTAAGTGCGGTTAAAACGACGAGGATGAAGAACTATAAGCAATTACGCACTTTGCTTATGTTGAAAGAAATAGCTCGACGTGGTGCCGATCGAGACTTTCTCAAAGTAATCAACATTCACTCTCTGTGTTTAGTCTGAGCTTTAGTTTCTGTATATTTTGCTTATTAAAGTTTTGTTTTTTTTGTTTTAGGATCCGGAGAATAGTGTAACTCGGATTCTTTGTTCAGTTTTGAAGCAAGTGGTAAGTGTAAATGGTGATTCAATTGTGAGAAAGTTTGAATTTTGGAAGTGAATTTGGAGTTTTGGTTTGCAGGTGAGTAACGCAGATCAGTCGTTGAAGTCTCTACGTGGGTTTCACTATGAGACATTGGAGGATCAGGAGAAGCAGCAAGTGACGAGGATGATAGCAAGTGTACAAAGAATGTGTAGTAGAAAGTATGAGCAAGAAAGTGTTGATCAGCTAGATGTTATGACTGAGCCAATGGAGATGGAGATTTATTTAGGAAATGGAGATGATTCTGTTGGTGCGGATTTTAGTGAGATTGTCTTGGAGCCGATCTCGTGGCCTTTGGAGTCTCGTTTAACTCTTGAATGGGTTGATAATCTGATGGGTTTGATGAACCAGTTCACGTGGAAGAACTCGGTTTCAGAGTTTTCTATGATGTTGCCTCATTCTGTGGCTGTTTCTCTGGTGGAATGTGCTTCTCAGATTCTAGACAAAGAGGCTAATTGCGTTAGGGTCAGTTGCTGTAGTGAGGATTATAGAGTGATTGTGGTTGGAGATCTCCGCGGTCAATTACATGATCTACTTAAAATCTTTGATCAATCAGGAAGGCCTTCACATAACCAATTGTTTGTGTTCAATGGTAATTACATTGGTCGAGGTTCATGGAGCTTAGAAGTGTTCTTGGTTCTCTTAGCTTGGAAGGTACATATATATAGTTTCACTACTTGGCTCCCTTTCTTTATCAGATAATTTGTTATGGAACTTTAACTTGAACTGTTGGCCCTTTCTGATGTTTTGCCTTATAAATTGTTAAGTCCTAAGCTATACTCTCAATGATAATTAAGAAATTGATTGTGAATCTGCTTTAATGTTTATTGACATGAAAACATTACATAGAGAGTCATATACATTGTTTCCATCTGATTGATACTTGTTGTTTCTAATGACAGGTTCTGATGCCTGAGAGTGTGTTTTTACTTAGAGGAAGCTCCGAAACAAGAGTTTCTGCAGAAGAGCTTAATTTCTTGAAAGATGCATGTGACAGATATGCTGAGCATGGTCCAATGCTATACTCCAAGTGTATAGATTGTTTCAGATTGTTACCTTTGGCATCAGTGATATCAAACAGCGTCTACACAACTCATGGAGGTCTCTTTCAAAGTTCCCGGATCCAAGAAGATAACATGAATCCGTCTTTGTTGGTGGGTTCTATAGAGGAACTTGACAAGATTGAGAGAAGACAAGTTGGTGAGAACGATGATGAGAGTATAACTCTTAACCATGTTTTATGGTCATGTCCATGGATGGCTGATGGTCTGAACGAAAGCAATTACAAGGGCCTTCTCTGGGGAGCTGATTGCACTGAGACTTTTCTAAAACAGTCAAACTTAAAGGTAAGTGAAGCACTTTCGGGCAAAAACTGCTATTCAGAATGAAACTTAATCGATTTGTTTTTCCATTTTAGATGATTATAAGATCACACGAAGGCCCTGATGCAAGAGCAGATAGAGAAGACATGGGAAACATGCTAAGCGGTTACGCGATAGATCATGAAGTAGAATCTGGAAAGCTTTGCACAATCTTCAGTGCTTCAATGTTTTCACAGGTCAATATCCTTGACACTCTTACAACGACCAGAATCTGAATACTATCTGTTATGTTGCTTTTCCAACTGGTTCTTTTGTATATGTTTTACTTTTCAGGGTTCAAGAAACTATGAAAATGAAGGCGCATATGCTGTTCTTGAGCCTCCTAATTTCACAGAGCCCAGATTTGTTTCTTACACAGTCGAGAATGTTCCACGGGTAAACTCAAAAAGCTGGAAACTTCAAACATATATTTGCACTGTCTTAGGCTTATGCACTATGTTGACAGCTGATTCTTGTGAATTTCTGTTTTAGTTGCAACATCAAAACATAAGTGATGGATCTTTGGTACAACAACAGCCAATATGGGACAATAGAACAGGAGACAGTTTCGCATCAATGGGGATTTTGAATCCACCTTCTTGGACCGTTCCTTTGCCAAATGACCCGAGTCAGATCCTTCAGCTTCGAGAGCCTCCTCAAGTCTTTGAAGGTCTTCCTCTTCCTGAGACCATTGAGGTAATAACATTACTTACTGCACATAAATGATGGTTTATGACAATGAATCAGTGATGATCTAAAATCTTGATTACTCTATGATTGTGATGATTGCAGGAGCCTCACAAATCCAACTATGATTACTTATTCAGACTCATAGGCGCTCTGAAACAGGAGATACAAACTAGGGTATAAATATGTCTAAGGTCTTTTTAATTTCTTCAAATGCACGTAACCTCTTGTAAAACACTAACCCCAACATTTGTGTTCTGTTGTTTTTATTTAAACGCAGGACAATCGTGAGAAAGAATTGGTAAGTTATATGAACCAAATTTAAAAGAAATATTTTATTTGAAAAAGTGTAAAAATGTTTGATGAATTAATTTGAATGTTTTGGGAAAAAAAATTGTAGATGGATCATTTAACAAAGACGAAAGCTACACTGGAAGTCATAAGCCAAATGTCATCTTCACTCTGACCATTCAATTTATTTGCTCTTTTGTTTTTTCCTTCAGTTTAACTTGAGTACTGTAAAAAAAGCAACTGTACTTTACAAATTCATTCCTCTGTAACACGTTGGGTTTTTAACTTTTCGTTGGTAATATCAATCCATTTATTTGTTTCCTACAAAATGTTTCTGCTTTTGGACTTTTGTACGTAAATGGTAAGGGAATCAAAATAGTTTCATTTCTTACAGTATACTGTTACAACTTACAAGTAACCACAATAACCATTAATTACACATTTTTGAATTAGGAAAATATCAAAGTATTCAAAATTGTAGTACCCACTTGTCTCGAATTTATTATGGTCTTTCCCAAAAAATTCATAAATGTTACACATTTCTTTGGTCAATGTCACTTTGATACTGACCCAAAAATTAATTATGACAAACTTTTATAACATTTATGTATATCTCTTTCACTAAATTTTGTGATGGAGTCAGATTTCTTTCACTATTTAACTACACTATTATAAGCAAAAGAAAAATAATGAAATTAATTAAAGTTACCAACTATAGTACTTTTATATTAAAAGGAAAGATAATTGCACCCCAAAAATAAAAAATTTCCATACATTCAAAAATTTCCCACCAAACACAAGTGTGTTGGCCAATAACCAATATTTATACAAGACTAGAGAAAATATAAACAATAGGAAACTATACAATATGGATATGTAATAAAAAACTCTTCTGCTTCTCGTGATTCTCATTAATTCCTTCTCTCTCTCTCTCTTCTACTTCTCTTTAAAAACCGATTCTATTCTCATCATCATTCGATTTCGCCGGAATATTTGAAAAATCTCCGATGGACGACGGTGGAAGAGCGAGAGCGGGATGTATTCGGATCAGATGTCCGTCTCCACGGAGAATCATGTCTCGCTGGTTTTCGTCACACGAGAAGATCAAAGGGAAGAAGAATAAGAAGACGGCAATGGCAGATGCACGGGTTAGAGATGACTCTGAATCCGTAAAGATCACAACTTTCTCTGAAGATGATCATCCAGTCGGCCAATCTTCGGATTCATCTCCAGTGACGATTGGTTCAGGTAACGTTTCGAAAATGTGATGTTTTTTTATTTATTTATGATGTGTTTTAAGAACTTTATACCTTTTGACTATATCTCTGATCCAATCTTTTAGTGTAATTAGGCTCTAAATTCGAAGTCTAAGTGATTCTGCATCATTATAGGACTGTATCATTAGTCAGTATGATTAGTCATTTTGACATTAATTCTTTGGTTTTGTAGAATTGCAAAGGAGGGGGTTTATGTTCAGCTTGGGAGTGGGTTGTTATCTGTTAAACCTGATTGTTACTAGTAGAGAAGAGATGAGTAAGATAGTAGAGCTACGGAACGAGATAGAGAAGTTTCTTGAGTGTCAGAGCGATGAGCTGACGAGAAAACAACAAGAGTTTGTCGAGATAAGGAACGATATAGAGAAGGTTGTCGAATGTCACAACGATATATTAAGGCGGAAAGAGAAAGTTTTGCTCTGTGGGAAGCAAGAGAGAAGTGAGACATCTGTGTATTCTACGACAAGTTATGTTGTGGATGGACCGGAGTCTTCTACTGATCTTTATTACTCTCCACATATTTCAAAGACATCTATGTGTGTTGGACTTGAAGGGTCTTTGATACATTGTGTGAATAAGCCAGAGGAAGAAGATTCTAATGGAGAAATGGATCAGCTTGAAGCAGAACTTGAAGCTGAGTTTGAGCTTTTTCAGATGGGTGAAGGCCAGGAGGGTCAAGGTTCTAAGCTCAAGGTAAATATCATGACTTTGAATCTATGAGATTTGTTCATGGTCACATACACCATTATTTGGCTCAAGAAAAGTCTGCAGAGAAACTTTTAGACTCTCAAATGAAAAAATGACTTGCATTTAGTAAACTCTTATTTGAAGTTTCGCTTTTGGATGAATTGATGTTGGTTTCATCTTTAATGGGGCTATCATATTGTGGTGAAACGATTCAGGAGGTTTCAGAGAAGAATGAAGACATGTGTCCGAGACCAGTGGAGGAGGAACAACAAGGTGTGTGTCCTTACGAACTGGAGAGAAGGCTATACGAGCTTATGGAGACAAGACAAGAAGAGGAGATAAAGGAGCTTGAGAATGCATTGGAAGATGCTAAAAAAAGACTTAATGTGAAGGAGAATGAAGCTTCTTGGTGGAAAGACACTGCTTATGTAGTCTCTGAACATATTCCAGAACCTTCTAGAATCACATCCAACTCTCGAACTCGCCATTACCCTCTCTCTAGGTGAGAATCTGGTGGTATTTCATGTTTCAGTATAAAGGAAAACAGAGTTTGTACTTTTGTGAAGAAACTACATGTTGATCAGTGGTTTTGCCTCGCTTTGAAGTAGAAATTATAAAAGAAATGTTGATGTTTGGCAATGCTCTTCCTGAGATGAAAATTTGTAAAAATACTTTACATTTTACATGTCCAAACACCTAAGGAGAGTTTGGAATATTGTACAAATGTGTTAAAAGATCCATCACAGCTCAAGTACAAATCTATTTTCCTTCAACTCTTTGTTATCTCAAAGACAGACAAATTAGCAAAGAGTCTCTTTTTACTCATCACACAAACCACTACTACACTAATCATTCAGCATCACAACTCAAGTAAAAAAAAAAAAAAAAGTTTTTGATAAATTGTGGTCCAGTTTGTGAAACTAGTTAGTTTTAGGACCAAACCAGCATGGACACGATCTGGTTTTGTTTTCCACGCCTCGTGTTTTATTTTCCTTTCTCCGAGGCGGAGCAATTAAGTCAAAAGGTCAAAGCTTAGATTCAAGAGAGCAAGAGGAAGAAGAAGAAGCTTCAATTTTTCCAGGCAAGTCCTTTTGAATTTCTCCATGCTCATCTCTAGCTCCCACACGAGATTTGCTTTTCTTACAGCGTTGATGGTATTTTGTAGTAAATATTGTAGAGCCGGCATGGCAAAAGTCATCGAGTCAAACTCGGTTTCTGGGAATTTGAGTCTTAACTCGATTAGAGAATCTTTGATTAGGCAAGAAGACACCATTGTCTTCAGCTTGATTGAGAGAGCTAAGTATCCACTTAATTCCCCTGCTTTCGAGGAATCTCGCTCTCTAGATTCTGGAAATTCTTGTTCTCTGACTGAGTTTTTTGTCAGAGAAAGTGAAATCCTCCAAGATAAGGTATTAGTATTATTGTTTCAGTGTTTTCTTTCTAGTTTCTTCATTTGTTATGTGTACAAGATTTTGCACATCCCATTTGAATCTGATCAATGCATCGTTTGATTCACTTTGATCTAGCGTTTTCCTGACTCTTGTGTGAAATTAGCAGAACCAAGGTGCAAAAATTTGATCTAGATTTCAATAAATTATACCTTTGTTTGTTCTGTATCTCCATTGCAATAAGAAGATATCTTGCTCTTTCATTTGCATATCTCCTTGTCTGGATTTTGGTGTGAACCTACAGAAAAACGCCAACTTTATCGTATTATATGTGGAGATTGGCACTGGTGGATTTAGTTCTTGTTGTTTTGGTGTCTTGTTGCATGATGAAACTCAATTCATTGGTTTATGCTCTCCACACACTTGTTTGTTGATTGGTTAGCTTAAAAGTCTCAGTGTATGTGTGTATAGGTAGGGAGATACGAAAACCCGGAAGAGAATCCTTTCTTCCTTGACAACATTCCTAACTCGGTCTTTCCTACGCCTAATTATCCACTGGTATGTAGTCAAGTGTTTACGTATTTTTTCTGAAGAGTCTAATAATGCTTGAATCTGAACAATACTTTTCTTTCTGATGGTTAGGTTCTACACCCTAAGGCTTCATCTGTTAACATAAACAAACGTATTTGGGATATTTACTTTAAAGAATTGCTTCCTTTGTTTGTCAAAGCCGGGGATGATGGCAACTATCCAGCAACTGCGGCAAGTGATCTTGCATGTTTACAAGTAAGTGAGATATTTGGATTCACAAAACCTGGTCTACATGTGGTTTATGTCTGATTCGATGTTTGATCTTGTGTAAGGCTCTTTCGAGAAGGATTCACTATGGTAAATTTGTTGCTGAGGTCAAATTCAGAGATGCTCCACAAGATTACGAGCCTGCGATTCGTGCTAAGGTAAGATTAGTGTCACAGTGTGGATTCAGTTTCATTGTGATTTAATATGTAATGATCAGACCAAAAATGGTGGGTTTCTGAAAACTTGTGTAGGATACAGAGGCTTTGATGAAACTCTTAACGTTTGAGAAAGTAGAAGAAATGGTAAAGAAGAGAGTCCAGAAGAAGGCAGAAACATTTGGACAAGAGGTAAAGTGCTCCTCTGGCGATGGGGAGAGTGAGAAGAAGTATAAAGTGGATCCATTGGTTGTCTCTCGCATCTATGGAGAATGGCTTATCCCTCTTACTAAGGTTGTCGAGGTTGAGTATCTTCTACGTCGTCTAGATTGATTCTGAAGACCTGAAACAAATAATTTGTATCAGCATTGTGAAAAAAAGAATTACAGAAGGAAAGCAAATTACAGGATGATGAGTCCATTCTCTCTTGTCCACAAACTCAGGTCTAATTACAAATTGTATTATTACAGACTATCACCAAGAGTGGTACATGCTGGTCATATAATTTGAACTATTCCGGTTTGAGCTAGACCGGACTGGCGAACCAATTCTCATCCGATTTGAAGAACCACCCCAAATGATGAAGTAAAATGAAATAAAAATTCAAACCTGAGGCTGTGTAAGCTAAAATATATAGAAAAGCAGAAATTTACATTAACACATTTTTTTCTAAAACCGGAGAAAGTCAAAATATCCTTGAACCGGATTCCGGATTAAGCACACCCCCACCCCCACCCAAAGAAGTAAAAACAAATTATTCAAAAGTAACAGTCCCCCAAAGAAGTAAAATTTCTGGCAGTGTCAAGTAAATGGGCCTTAGATTTTAAAGTAATAAAGAGTGGGCCTAATGATATTTTGTCAGGATGTGACAGAATAATTGAATGAACAGTCATCACTATCTTGACACTATCCTAAACACATATTTAAGGAAAAGGTCGCTGAGTGTATCGCTATCCAAAAAAAATTATTTATCCATTAGAAAGAGAGAGCCCCCTTCAGACACTCCACTCAACTTTCGTCACCTGTCTCCTGCTTCCTCTCTAGGGTTCCTCATCCGACGCCATTTCTTCATCTCCAATCTCAGGTCTCTGTCTTTTCTATGTCTTAGGCTTCTTTTTTATATTTCTATACATAGATACAATTAGATTGAGTAACTTTCCATTTTAGGCTTTCTTCAAATATCATTCAGCTTAAGCTTTTTTTTTATACAGATCATTCTCTTTTCGATCTAGTTTCTTTAGATTCGGTATTCGATCTCGCTGATGATTGTTTCCATTTCTGGATCTCGTTTTTTTTATTGGTATTTGCTTCTTTTTTTTTCTGATGATGATGATTTGGATTAGGGAAAGAAAGATGCAAGGTGTGATTCGTTCGTTTGTTTCTGGTGGAAATGTTGTGAAGGCTTCTATGCTGCAACATCTCCGTGTGATTCAACCTGGCTCTATGTTTTGTACTCGCTCTGAATCGACTCAGTCTGCTCGTATGGAGGAGCATGGATTCGAGAGCACGACTATCTCTGATGTCATGAATGCTAAAGGGAAGAAAGCTGATGGATCTTGGCTTTGGTGTACTACTGATGACACTGTTTATGATGCTGTTAAATCTGTATGAATCTGTCTCTAGTTTTGGTTTTGGGTATATTAGTGTGGAAGTGTGTTTTTGTGATTGATGTGTTTTGGCTTTTTGGTTTAGATGACACAACACAATGTTGGTGCCTTGGTTGTTGTGAAGCCTGGTGAGCAACAGTCTCTTGCTGGAATCATTACTGAGAGAGGTAAAAACAGATTTGGTTGTTCTTGTAGTGTCCTTTGATTTGTGTGATCTTATTTCTTAATGTTTTGACATTTGCGATTTGTTTAGATTATCTGCGGAAGATCATTGTGCAAGGGAAATCATCCAAATCAACCAAAGTTGGTGACATTATGACCGAAGAGGTATGAAAATTCCTGATCAAGTTTGCACTCAGAATATGATAATCTTGTGAACTGACTGGATCTGTGAATTTGCAATTGCAGAACAAGCTTATCACTGTGACACCGGAGACTAAGGTCTTGCAGGCTATGCAACTGATGACTGGTAAGCATAAACTTAACACTTTCTCTGTTAAAGATAAAAGCTTTTGGGTTACTGAGGCAAGTAAAGAATAAACGTTTTTGTGACCTTCCTTGCTATGTGCAGATAACAGGATCAGGCATATCCCGGTAATCAAAGACAAGGGTATGGTGGGGATGGTGTCCATTGGAGACGTCGTCCGTGCTGTGGTGACTGAGCATCGAGAGGAGCTTAACCGCCTAAACGCCTTTATCCAGGGAGGTTACTAAAAATTCAAGCTTGGTAAGAAAAAAAAAGAGTTCCTTTCTGTCTCTGGTCTAGTGCTGCTGAATCTCTGAAGTTTTAATATCAATGTAAATAATGTGGCAGTCTTCTTTGTTTGTTGTTGTCATGTGATGTTTCATTGCTTAACTTGTCAAAACTCTGCCCTTGTGGCTTCTTCTCTCCTTGCATTAGCTACTTTGCAAGAGAATAATACCAAAAGACTCAGATCTTTTTGTTACAAAAGATCATGTTTCTTTTTTTTATTCAAAATTCCGCGTTTATGTTGTCATATAACTTTATTTTGGCACTAAAAATCTCTGCATTTGTCCACAACTGAAATCTTTTTTTTTTTTTAATAAATTGTTAAAATTTTATTCAAAAGTGACCAGTTTGAATTCACAAAATGTATAGTACTGAGTTTTTAACTAAACTCACTAATTACTGAATCTAAAGATCAACAAAACACATCAAACAAAGAAAGAACAAACAAATTTCATAAGGTACTTTTACAAGCAAACCAATGTTGTAAAGCCTCCTCCATCTTCTCATCCTTCCTTCTTATTGATGCAATTATATTCGTGATGGTTTTATCAATCAACTTGATCAAGACATCAGTTGGCATATTGATCTCCCATGTCACCTGATGTAACTGAGTACGTCAGAGAGAATAGAACGGTTCGGGAATTTCTTCTGAATTAAGCGAAGATCGATCAAGAGATCTTTTAATATTTATGAGTATGTTGATGCCTAAGTAGGTCGATGTTTTACAAGTAAAGCAAGTACTCAAGAAAGTATGAAGTCGATCCCTTTTTCTGTGTCCTCTCATGTCTATTTATAGTGGCAAGTGAACTAGGGTTTCGCCTGAACGTCTTTGTCGAACGGGTTGACCGATGTCGCCCTCCTCTTCTTTGGTGTAAAAAGAATATTGGCCTCGTCCGTGCTGGGCGTGGTCGCATCTTTCTATTATGGGGAAATGTCCCTTTCGCCGGTCATTGAAGTTGACAGAAGGTATGGGACGTCGATTTCGGAGTCCACGCCTCGTTCCGCGAGCTATTATTGAGAGGTCTCTATCGTTGGCTTTGTAATCGAGGCTTTGACGATAACGAAGAGGTCGACGTCTTTAGGCGTTGACAATCCCTCGCAAACGCCTCACGAACTTTTATAAAATTTAATTAACATGTTACCGTTTAATTATTTAATCCGTAAATATTTAATCTAATACAAATTATCGAGGGGTTTGCGAGGAATCGTCGCTAATCCGTCGCAAATTTTGGGAAATTTAAATACTTTCGAACCAATCTTAATTTGCGCATTAACTGAATTTTGCGACGGATCAGCGATGATCCCTCGCAACTCCCTCGCAAATCTGGGCGGCAAATTTAAGTGGACCGAAAGATTGTGACGGACTAGCGACTTATTTGCGACGCAACTTAACCCCTATATATACTCGACGGATCTGATTCATTTTCTCATTATCTCACTTCTCAAAATCACTCTAACACTCTCAAACAAAACACAATCTCTTATAAACTTGTTAGAATTTACATACTTGTAAGTTTTTCAAGTTTATTGTGTTTTAGATATGGTTTAGGATTGTAATTTATAATTGCTTATGTTTTAGAATTGTTTAGGACTAGATCTAGCTAGGATTGTAACAATTTAGAAACCGCCTAATGCATTAATTAGTATGATATTTTAAAATGGTTTAGGATTAGTTTTTGAATTTATTAAATTGCCATTTAGATTATCATTTTAATTACTAGTAACTTATTTTTATATTTTGTACTTTGGTAGTTACATTTAGGATGTCGTTTAACGCATACAGTAGATTTCTAGGCGAGACACAGACACCCCTGCCACGACATCGGGCCAATACTTCGGGCTTTAGGTCCCGGTCGCACCCTCCTCCTCCCCCGGCGCCTCAACCACCTCAGCATCAGCATCAGCAGCAGCAACATCACGACGAGCACCCCGAGGAGCAGCAGCAGCAACAAGGACAACTCACGAACCTTACTTTCGAGCAGCTTCTAAACTCCGAAGCCCGGCGCGCGTTACCGTACAAGCTACATCCGTCACGACCCCCTGATTATCTTTGGTATGTTTTTATTCATTCAATTATGTAAATTTAAATTTTAATTCATTACTAATATAAATTCTTTATAGGTTTACGGATG
>OVAP01000277.1:0-41968 GCA_900406295.1 Aurinia saxatilis | reverse complement strand
GCCAAAGATTAGTTCCCAGCCCAAGGACAAGATCAAATTCACCATGTTGACGTAGTCCTAGATAGTGTTACTAATTCGCAGCCCAAGGACAAGAGATCCCTCGCTCCAACATCATTAATGGAATCCGTCAAACCAAGTTTTGAATTTCCCAAATGGAGAATTGTATACAGAGTGACTCGTGTCGATAGTTTCAATTAGTGTACCTAGCCATTTAAAGGAGAAAAGTCGAACAACAAAAATTATGAGTCTGAAACTTATTGGTTAAAAGGAACCTTTGAAACCTATCCAGAGGACCTTGTCTACTTCCTAGCCGTCATACGGGACTANCATTTTATAAACTTTTGTGTATATCGTACGATACCTAATCCCAAGAAGCTCTCATATAGCTATATATTTATAAGATACACATATAGTTCATGTAATAATGAACGATATAATTGGGGAAAGAGTTGCATGCATACATCTAAAATTAACATTGACAAATATGCTAGTCCAAGTTGTGGGTCATGCTGGGTAAAGGCGTTATAGTTAGGACTTAGGAGCATGGTTAGTGCCGCAATTTTTTATTTTGCAAAATAGTTTGAAAAAGAAATATTTTCTGTATATATAAACATATATATAGTTGTATTTTTGCTAATATGACAATCGGTTAAACATATTTAACATATGTTCCGAATGATGACAACAAAATAAAAGTGTGGAGTAAAGGTGAGATGTAATTTGTATAATAAATATACGTTTTACGTGATAAATGTGTGGTTCATATAAAATAGTTATAAACACAATGTGGAATGATAATATCGTAAATGGAAACACAAAATTAAATTTAGGTATACAGATGAGCTAACCACGTTCCCGGTTTACTACCATAGAGTTAGAGGCAATTGAAGTGAATATTATTTTGTCTATAGTTTGTTAAAATAAACATTTACAAATACTTATATACTTATTTACATATATGTCCAAAAAATTGATCTACCTAAAATATGGAGACTGGATAAAAAAGAAATTCTCAGCATTTGAACACCATTTTTTTTTGTTCTAAAAGGGCTTTGTTACAGTAACTTAGATTTTAAATCATCTTACAATCATTTAAAATAATGCTTACATATTTTCGAAATATAGAATATATATGCATGGCTATTTTAATTGTTAGAGAAAATGAACAATTTTTAACCATATAGTCAAATATATTTGTGACTCTGTCTTACCGGTTTTCTTATACGTCTAAACAAAGTACTAATATTTGAATATAATTTATGAGTGTAGTACGATTCGATATTATTTCACTATAGTCTTAGACCACATATATATCAATTATTAACGTATCTGAATAGAATCATTGATAAAAATGGAGCCCACAGCTACAACTGCCAATAAATAACGACCCTTTGAGAAGGTTAAAGCCACAACACACAACACAAAGATTTTTTCAAAGTCTTAAAAACATTATTTAAGAATCATCTCTCTTCCAAAAGAAAAAATATAACCTCATAGTGTCGACATGGCTTGCGAAAACAATCTTGTTGTGAAGCAAATCATCGACTTATACGACCAAATCTCAAAGCTCGAGAGTTTAAAACCTTCCAAAAATGTCGACACTTTGTTCACACAACTTGTGTCCACGTGCTTACCAACTGATACAGACATCGATGTCACAAAGATGTGTGAAGAAGTCAAAGACATGAGATCTCATCTCATCAAGCTTTGTGGTGAAGCCGAAGGCTATTTAGAGCAACACTTCTCCACAATCTTGGGGTCTTTAATACAAGACCAAGATCAAAACCCACTTGATCATTTAAACATATTTCCTTACTACAACAACTACCTCAAGCTAGGTAAGCTTGAGTTTGAGCTCTTGAGTCAACACACGAGCCATGTANTGGGGTCTTTAATACAAGACCAAGATCAAAACCCACTTGATCATTTAAACATCTTTCCTTACTACAACAACTACCTCAAGCTAGGTAAGCTTGAGTTTGAGCTCTTGAGTCAACACACGAGCCATGTCCCGACCAAGATCGCCTTCGTGGGTTCTGGTCCGATGCCTCTTACATCCATCGTCTTGGCCAAGTTTCATCTCCCCAACACGACGTTCCACAACTTTGACATCGACTCACACGCAAACGAACTTGCTTCAAAGCTAGTCTCTCGTGATCCTGACCTCTCAAAACGTATGGTCTTCCACACCACGGACGTGCTAAACGCTAAGGAAGGGCTAGACCAATACGACGTCGTTTTCTTGGCGGCTCTTGTTGGTATGGACAAAGAGGCAAAGGTTAAAGCTATTGAGCACTTGGAGAAACATATGGCTCCTGGAGCAGTACTCATGCTAAGAAGTGCTCATGCTCTTAGAGCTTTCTTGTATCCCATCGTTGACTCTTGTGATCTCAAAGGCTTTCAGCTCTTGACTATCTATCATCCAACTGATGATGTGGTTAACTCGGTTGTGATCGCACGCAAGCTCGGTGGTTCGAGTACCACCATGGTTAATGGTACTCGTGGGTGTCTGTTCATGCCTTGTAACTGCTCTAAGGTCCATGCTATTATGAACAATCGTGGCATGAAGAAGAACATGATTGAGGAGTTTAGTGCCATCGAGTAAAACAAGTAACTAATCAACACACACCTCTTTATGATTTATATGTGTTTATGTTTTTTTATCTTATGTTTATCTCTGTTTCCATTTTCATTTCTTGTATGTTTATGTGACGTGTGTGGCTAAGTATAAGTTTGTGACTTTTTGGGTTCTTTGATCTTCCTTGTAAAATCTGAAGATACAGAACGTTTTGTTAGTTGTTGTTTTTTATTTTCAATAACAGAATAAATAAAAATAAGACATATTTTAATACATCTTGAGCATCCACATACCACATGCATCCATACATATATTTATATTATCATCATACTAGTTTACCAAGTTGTATTTTGTGTTGTGTAGCAAACCTTTCAAGGCAACAAGAAGTTTTTTGGAGTTTTTGAACCAAGAAAGTGTTAGCATATTGTAGTAAGAAAATAAGAGCCAAATTATCAGCTACTTGAATCCTTTTATAAAAACAACTTTGTACATAACAAATTATGTATCACGAATTCTTATATACCCTACAGATAATGTGAAATTTTTATCATTTTATCAAACCTCTCCCTCCATACAATTCTCAACTTTCAAGAAAATATCAAATGGTCAAGTTCTCTTGTATGGCTATGAATGATCCAACAATGTTACCACCAACATCCGGAAATGTCTCAGTCTCGGGAAGTGGTCGGACTTTACCTTTCCTATCAACTTCCACTGGATACTTTAACAAATGTCCTCTCATTTCTGAGACCTCTTCAGCTGCAAATTGTTTCCAGTTTCTCTCTGCCATTGTTCTCACTTTCCTTACACATTCTATACTCTCCGGTTCCGTGAAACAATCATCTAAAGTTGCCATATGCTCTGCCCAAAGCGACATTCTGTATCCATAAATCTGCACAAGATCACAAGATAATAGCCAATGATCATCAAAACTCTAGAGAACCGGACTATGATCTCGTAATCGGTTTATCTTTTGTATGCTTGTTTACCTGACCACGAGGACCAGACCGTTTCCTTGCCCATGTATGTTGAGGTTGGTAAGCTCCCATTGCAATCTCTGTGTCTCTTGTGCCTTCCATTGAACGTTGGTTTATATTAGCTGATCCAATTATTACGTATTCATCATCAACTACCATTCCTTTTGAGTGAACATAGATCATAAATCTTCTACTTCTCCGGCTCAATGCCTACAACATAATCAAGACTAAACGTTTCAACAAAAAAGGAGATAGTTACGGAGCATACATGCACTAGTATCAATTTTTAGTTACCTGAGGAGTGTTTGCATAGCTTGGACTTCCAGTTCCCGAGGTATCGATTCCATCCACCATTTCTCTGTTTCCAAGACAGAAGAAATTGAGGTAATCTTGTGGAGAGAATGCTCCTTCAAGCCCGGTCTCTACTAAAGCTTTGTAAATAGTCTCATACATCATCTGCATTGTCTTGTGCTACAATAATGATATCACCAAACATTCACTTTAAAATCTCAAAATACCCAAAAATAACTCAAGTGAGAAAATGAATATTACTTTCATATATTTTTACCTTTAAATCGGTTAATTATATAGATGTTACTAGATTCATTATATGTTACATATAATATCATTGATTATCTCCACTAGCTTCCACTTAGTTTTATGATTTCTGATTTGAAAACAAGATTCAACTAATAAGTAAGTACCTGCCAATATAGTATTCTTTGCGTAGCAGCACCGGTAGGAACACCTTCTGGCCACATTGGAATGACAATATACGCAGCAAAATGTTCATTTGCTCTAATCTTTTCAGCTATCTTCAATGCAATTTCCATAGGAATTAAATTATTAGCACCTACACACCAACATTATACAGCAATTAGCTAATGTAAATGTAAGCTTTTTTTTTGTGTATACTTGAAACAAAACAAAACAACAACACATTTATAAGCAAACCTATGTCCTTGTGTGCATTCCAGTTGTAGGAGGACCCGATGAAATATTGATTCTCGATATAGATGAAGTGTTGTGCTGCGCGAATGGCCTTGACATACGCGGTGTGTATGCTCATATCAATGAGCACATTTTTTCCACACACCAAGTTCTATAAAAAAAGAAAAAAAAAAATCTCTTCATGGATTAGTTTTTTGAAATGTTAAAGAGTCTTAAACATACTGATAGCTAGAGTTTCTTGGGAGTTCTTAAGTCACCTTGCATGTAGCATCTTTTGGATCTTTTGGGAAACCTTTCACAGAGTTTGAATCGATTGAACGGAAAATCTGTTATCAAACCATAACAAACATCAACTCTTTCTTGCTATGCTAATGATTGACGCAAGATCCAATCATGCTTAATAAATACTCGACCTCTCTTGTCCTAAACAATTAAAAATATATATTTTCTTACCTGAACATGCCAAGCCTCAGGATCATTCTCACTAACAGTTGGTTTATCAGAAACTCCTAATATATCTGGAATCCTATCGATCCTTAACAATGCATCATCATAAGAAGTCTTAAACTTCTTGATCCCGCTAGGCTTCGCAGCTTTCAACCATCTCTCCTCAAAATTGCTCAGTACATCATATGCAGCTGGGCCATCGATCTTACTATGCAAGTCATGCCACGGTTCTCTCGGACATCCCGAAAGATTTCCCTGATGAAACGATAAAAATTTTACGATAATGTTCAAGAACTGACTCTTTACTAAGTAATTGCCAAGAAAGGTTTACACAAGATTCTATAATGAAAGAAAGATATTAAGAAAATGTACCGTAAAAGTGGGATTATGAAAATCATCTCTATGAGTTGTAAGTAGTGTTTTGAACAATGGATGTTGAGGAGAGTCATATCTACCATCACACAAATCAAGTCCACCAACAAAAGCTACAATTTTCCTTCTGTTAGCACCCGCATCCGCATCTACTATTACGTTTTTTTGATGATGTGTATAGATTGTCCCAACTTCCTGATATACTAAATTTTAATTAGAAGCTAGAAAATTTATTAGTCTAACAAAAAAGTGATATTATACCCTCTGCTTGACCCAACTATGTCGTTTCCCAGCATTTCTTGGACAAAGCAAGACTTGAACTGAGGAATGCTTGAAGAAACGACGTGTCTCCTCATCATGAGTTGCCATAACCCCATCCTGTTCAAAATTATAATGTTCAGTAAAAAGCATATTTTATACTATATATACAACCTTAACTATGTAACTATGTTACAACACAATGACTGTCAGCACTGCCATAAACCCGTAGGCTACAAATCCTAGTCATATTCACAAAAATAAATATGAAATACAATATTGAATTATTATTTTTTAACTGCCAAGGCTTGTGTGTAACTAACTTACTGTTTTATAACCCAAGATGCTACGTGAAGTTGGATCATCCCAAATTAAAAGCAAGACCCTCACGCCTTCTTGGGACTTTGATCTCAAGAGCTCACCAAGAGTACATTCAGATGCCGGACCATTTTTATCCCGAAGCAGCCTAACTTTATGCCATACTGACCACCCCGTGATATAAATCAAACGCCTCGCTTGGCGTATAGCATCAAACATATCAAGCCAACATTGTCCATGTTCATAAGACATACCATTGTCTAGTCTTATATTAGGAAGCATCCCTTCTGGTACATGTGCATCTTGGTACAATTTTACAGTTCCGCCTTTTCGAAGCGGAAAATATGTTCCAGGTACCCCTTGGTAATCTGGACCTGCTCCAACTCCATGATGATAAACACTAAGTCGTTCCATAGGAGTATATTGAATCGATAACGATAAATTTGCCCCTGGTTTACAAGGCTTCCCACTACCATTTAAAATCGGAAACGTTCCTTCGATTTTGGCACCCGAGTATATTTGTTCCACAGGGATTGTAACCAATCCTATAAGTTGTGAACCCACAACATCACTATCTTTAACCACAAAATGAACTTCTGCAGCATGGTGAGCAACGGGGACATAAAAATGTTGCATCCAAACAGGATTCTCACTGTTACTCATTACATATGTTCTTCCGATTACCGCACCCGCGACTGATACAGAAACATAAGGATCACTAGTAATCTTCCGGTTAAGCTGCCCTTCCATTTTTCCTGGAAATCTTCCAAACATATCCCCTAGTGTCTTATGAAACATATCCATGTTAGGAAGATTTATTGCATGGTAAATCCATATATCTAGATTTCCATGCAACAATACAACTTTTGAAGACCCTTTACCAAACAACGCTAATTGCATATCCGCACAACGGGGCGATTCAACATAGCCAGGAACATAAGAACTCGACGAATCAATTCGGTCTAGGTTTGGTAAATGAGAGTTATTTGGAAATGAGCTATTAGGATAACCATATAATTCCCCCGGACGACCTTGCCATGTGTTTGAAGGGCAAGATGGTAATTGTGGAACCGAAGTCGTTGAGTGGTTATCTAGAAGATCATCCACTTGAGTATAAGATGATCCTGAAATGCTTACATTATCACGATCGTTACCCATAGAACTAAGACAATCTTGTCTTTGATATTCTGGATATACTTGAGTTTTCTGAGGAGGAGGAGGTTGAGGAGGATCTTGTGGTTTAGTCTCGGGAGGAGGAGAAGGATATTGGTTTGGTTCTTGATAAGAATAATGAGAAGGAGGTGGAACATATGCACCAAAGTTACCTTGAGGTGTTTGTTGGTAACTAGGATGAGGTTGGTAATCGAAAGATTGTCGTTGATACTCTTGAAGAGAAGCAGAGTTAGATGATGCTTGTTGGTTGCTATGTGTACCCGAANAGGATTGTTGGTTGCTATGTGTACCTGGCGCATGTTGATGAGGTGGTGGTGGAGGTGCATATGATGGTGGTGGTGGGTAAGGATAAAAAGGAGGATTGTATTGAGTTGGTGGAGGTGGTGGGTATTGGCCTGAGTTAGGAGGTCTATAAGGAGCTTGGTGTGGGTATGGATATGGGTATTGACCATAAGGGTAAGGATAACGTGGACCATAATTCTCCATTTTCAAATTTGCACATAAGCTTCAGTTTATTCCTATGCGAAACAATTCAAAGCAAAGTAAGATTAATCACTTATATAAACTATAAACTCACAGGACCAGGAGTTGTACCCCAGCCGTTATATCAGTGCTATCACAAGATCATCAAATCTTTTTTAATTCTGATGTAGGACAATTACAACGTTTTCATACATACCAATCTCAAGTCTCGGATAATTAAAAATCCCACCCTAGACTAGAATGATTTGATGAAAAAATATACAAAAATTTTGAAAGGTAATTAACCAAAAAACAAGAATCTTGTATATGATCATAAAGATTTAAATTTTTTCAATCAATGCAGAAAGATTATTCCAATATGATTTTTGGAAAGAATTATTACCTTGAATGGTGTGATTTCAGTGGATCCGTTGGAGAAGAAAGACAAAGATTTCAAACGAATAAAGATGAAAGTTTGTGTTCATATATAATGTTCTTACATGGGTTTAAAAAAAAAAAAAAATTGTTCTTTGTTGCCTAACTTGTAACGATGTTGATGATTCATAATGTTTCTCCTTGTTTTTTGGATGAGACTTAATATAGTCGATTACATATTTTTCGCTGTACCACGTGTATAGGTTTTATCCAATTCACTAGTACTGCAGATAAATTCTTTTGTTCTGTAATTTTCTATTGGATACCTATTTATGGATTTTGAATTTGTATATGATCATGTGTAAAATGATACCATACGAAAAAACTAGTCAGACAAAATATACTTTGATTCCCTTCTTCATTTTCCGTATGTGTACATTTTCAACAAAAACAGATACGCAAAAACAAACATATGGAAGAGTAAAAATGGTTTTATAAATTATGAAAACTAGTGTGATATACTGAAAGCATGAACTAAACATTGAACAAGTGATCAACAAGAGACGAGACCATGAAAGAAATATGCTTGGTATTAACTAGCTTTTGGTCTAGTGGTTTCGAAATGAAAGTAGATCCCTAATTCGAGTTCATTTAGGGGAGAGGCATTTCCAAATAGAATAGACTAAAGATGGATTCCAAACCTACGGAGATTAAGACTTTGGTCTGAATTTCGAGGCTAAAAAAAAAAAAAAAATTGTTTGGCAATTTATTGACTTCCTGCGTGCGCGAAAAGGAAATTGGGTCGAAAGAGATTAATCTAGAACTAAGACCTGGGATTTACCTCCGGATATCCAAAAAGATTTTTAAAAAAATCTTGACTTCCCAACTCGACCACATATCTGAAAAGCTCATTTCACGACTTACTCCAATCAATCTAACTTTTATGACGAGCCCTCGAGTGAACATGCTAAAGGAATGTCTCGATTCGGCATAGGGATTTTTAGTAGTTTTACTTATTTCTAGTAAATTGATATTTTCTTTTATTTTATAAGTCATAGAAAACCCTAGAACTAAAGTCTTATTTATAGCCTTTGTCGTTTTCATTATTCGGCAGTTTTTGATAATTTATAAACTGAGAGATTTCTCTTATACCTTGTTCTTGATTCGATTAAATTCATCAAACAGGAAGTTGGTCTTGAGAGTTGATTAAATTTCTTTTAATTGATCCAAGTAGGTCTCAAGTAATTCTTACAAATTCCTTGATTGAGCTACACGCTAGGTTATAGGTCTCAAGAGATTCAAAACCTCTTGATTGAGCTACAAGCTAGTTCTATCCATTTTCTACGCTGCGCCAGGTTGGTATTAGAGCCTTGCTATGCTCCTTGCTACGATGGTTTGTGGAAGAAAATTCTTATCCTTACCGAATCCGAGTTGACCCGTCAAATTATTGCGGATATTCAAGCTCAGGTTCAGACCCTAACCATGGCTGTCCGAAGCCTGAATTTACAGCAGGCGGCTCAACCTTACCGTGCTGGACCAGAACGTGTTGAAGAAGACGTCAGGGACGGTGATGAAGAAGTTGAAAAAAACGAAAAAAAAATTTAAACAAAATGGTGAGCCAATCTATGATGATTATAATGATGAACTTTCTATCGTAGAAGATAATTATTACGCGCGAGAAGATGATGTAGCCCCTGTTGAAAATCAATATGTTCATGGCCGATGAAGATTATGCAGTAAAAGACAACGGCGACATTCTTTTGGAGAATCAAATCAGTGACCCAATATTTGACGTGTATGCTGAAAACGACACTGACTGCATCAATGATGGACGAGTGGCTGATGCAATAGTCAATTTTGATGACCTGCTCAATGATATAGAAACGCCAACACTTGTTCCATGTGTCAACACATCTATGGTCTCACATGAAGATTTTTCTGTAAGTACTGATTTTCCTTGGAACTTTAATGTCAATGATGCAACTAGTACTTTCCAAAGAATTCCTGCAAAACAAAGTCGGGGAGTAAAAAACAATTTGGGCATTATGTTTGAAGAGAAGAAAGCTCACATGGAAGAAAAAGATACATATATGGCTTTTAAGATGCAACTTGTGAACGGTGATGTGTGGAAAACGGATCATCCTCGGCGAATCAATCACGAGCCACCGGATCATGATCGTTACAAAGATCTTGCATACTCATATCATGTTGTCTCACACAAAATTTTTGTTCAAACCAGCAGTGTTCAAATAATGATCACATGGGTGCGAAGTTGCTGCAAGCAAAAGAGCGTCTTATAAAATTAGTGCACGGTCAAGGAGGTTGTGTGAGTGACATATCTTTTTTTGCAAAACATGTGTTGGAAGGTAAGTATACTCAACTTCAAGAGGCTTTTGTATTGGCACAAAAGATAACCATAGTGTTCGAATGTGAGTTGAATAATATATACAAAAGGGTTTGTATGTTCAACAAGGGATATGAGGCTTATATGGTAACGTGTGGAAGAATGAATCTCACCGCGGATATTTCGACCGAGCCGCTTACTCTACCCTTTGCCTTTTCTGAATATACTAAATGTGAGGAAGAAGAAACTATAAGTGATGTTCTAAGTTGTTATGCAGCAGATATTATTCCATTTGAGAGAAAAACAAGCACCTTGGGAAATAAATGAAGGTGACGCTTTTGATGGAATCTCACAACGGAGTTACAATCCAGATTCGGGGACGAATCTTTTTAACGCAGAGGGACCTAATGTAGCGGCAACATGCTAAAGGAATGTCTCGATTAGGCATGAGAATTTTTAGTAGTTTTACTTATTTCTATTAAATTGATATTTCTTTTTATTTTATAAGTCATAGAAAACCCTAGAACTAAAGTCTTATTTATAGTCTTTCTCGTTTTCATTATTCGGCAGCTTTTGATAATTTATAAACTGAGAGATTTCTCTTATACCTTGTTCTTGATTCGATTAAATTCATCAAATAGGAAGTTGATCTTAAGAGTTTATTAAATTCCTCTTAATTGATCCAAATAGGTCTCAAGTAATTCTTACAAATTCCTTGATTGAGCTACACGCTAGGTTATAGGTCTCAAGAGATTCAAAACCTCTTGATTAAGCTACAAGCTAGTTTTATCCATTTTCTACGCTGCACCATCGAGGATCAAAATTTGATGATGTTGCATGACACTTCGATTTTGTGTAATGTGGTTTAACAATAAAAATGCTAAATCCAAGCAGAGGTGATTTCAGCATAGTAATTGTCCCCCTCTCTATGAGATAAAAAAAAGTCATGGGTAGAGACACGAAAGTTTGGACATACATCTTCTTTTTGACCAAAAGGACATAACATCTTCAAGTACAAACTACTCATACCTAATCGAGACATTCCTTTAGCAAATCTGAATTGATTTTGGCAAATCTCAAGTCATTAACGGGTTCTCAAGTCATTATACTAAATCCAATAACACCGTGTAAATTAGTTACCTAGTGAATTGATATTGGCAAATCTCAAGTCATTAGTTGCACCTCCAAACTCGGACAAAATCTCGGTTCCACCTAAATTTAATGAATTGGGAAAATAGACAAAACACACACATTCATGTCAAGAACTGAAAAATGAGAACTGCTCAAGCCAAGTCAGTAAAAATATCACACTTTCTTTTTTTTGTAAATATCATAATGTTTCTCTTCTCCAAATACTAAATCTAACGCTTCTCTCAAACTTTGCTACAGATGTCACAGTGAAGAAGAGCATCTCACACAAATGTCTAATATATAAAATTTCCCTCTCAGTAATCTTCTGGAGAATCTTTCGTAAACCCTAAATTCTGACGAGGCGGTGCGTTATCTCAGGTAAAGTCTTAAGCTTTTTTGTTTAAATTCGTTGGTGGGTATTGTCTTTTATTCATGTTACGAACAAAAGGGTTTGTGATTCTCCTGCGTCTCTGATCTGATCTTTGAGGGGTTTAGGAGCTGTTTTGTGATCTCTAAATTGCGAAAATTTCAGGTTTTGTTTGTAAAGTTTTTGGCTTTTTGTTAGAATTCGTTGTTGTTAATACGATGGTTCTGTTTGTGTAATGTGTGTAATTTGGGTTTGAGAATCGGTTGGTTTCTTATATGGGTTTATGATGGGAGATGTTTGTGATCTCCAAAGTGTGAAAATTTTCAGGTTTTCTCTGTAAAGTTGTAAGCTTTTTGTCGAATTCCGTTGTTGATTATTGTCTCTCTTCATGTTTGAATCTGATTTAAGAAGAAAATTAGAGGGAACAAGAGGGTAATTTGAGTAGATAGTTTCTCTGTGTAATTAGGATTTTGATCTATGAGATGGGTTTGTGTTAAGAACTGTTTGTAGCTAGCTTGATTTGTGATAAGAACCTCTGATCTTTGATGTGTAGGAGATGTTTGTTGATAGCTATATTTAATCGGTTATGTGTGAATCTGTGATGGTTATGTGTAATGCCTGTAATTAGGATTTTGAGAATCTATATGGGTTTGTGTTAAGAACTGTTTCTAGCTAGCTTAACTGGTGGCAAAAATCTCTGGTCTTTGATACTGTTTCCTCTGAATCTGTGATGTTATGGTTTCGTTGTGTAATGATTTAGGAATGGCTGATCTTTGATATGAGATTATGCTAGGAGCTGTTTGTTGATAGCTATATTTAATTGGTTATGTGTGGATTTTGCTTTTCAGGATTCTGGTTTTGGAGAATTTCGGTTTCTGTTTGAAGTTGAAAGTCAGATTCGTTGTTGTCCAGTTATGGAAGGGGGTTCTGGTAGCCACATTGATAAGACGAGAGTGTTGGATCTGAAGCCATTGAGGACTCTAAAACCTGTTTTCCCCAATGGAAATCAAACTCCTCCTTTTGTGTGTATGCCTCCTTTTGGGCCAGTTCCGCCGGGATTCACACCATTTTATCCATTCACCTCGCCGCAAGCAAATCAGAACGCACCTAATCTCAATAAAGTACAGAAGCCACCTCAACAGCAGCCTCAACATCAGCCTCTGAATCAACCTCAACAGCAACCTCTGAATCAACCTCAACATCAGCCTCAGAATCAACCTCAGAATCAACTTCAACCTCTGAACCAACCTCAACATCAGCCTCAGAATTCACAGCAGTATCAGCCTCAATATGCACAGCAACATCGGTCTCAGAATTCTTCGGAACCTTCGTTGGCTACTCAAGTGATTTCATTCGGAATTCCTGGTTTGTCTAATGGGGATATAGAACCTGAGGGGGGATCTTTGAAAAGAAAGACCTCTAGAAAGCGTACTCCAACTAAAGTTGTGAATTACGAGAGTGGGATTACTGTGGCTGAAAGAGACAATGGCAATAGGGAGTTGGTGAAAGATGTTCTTATTCGGTTTGATGCACTAAGAAGAAGGTTTTTCCAGTTGGAGGATGTGAAGGAAGAAGTTAATGGGATTATCAAACGCCCTGATATGAAAGCTGGAGCTATTTGTATGAGTAGCGGTGTCCGGACAAATATAAAGAAAAGACATGGTATTGTTCCAGGTGTTGAGATTGGCGACATATTCTTTTTCAGGTTTGAGATGTGTTTGGTGGGGTTACATTCTCCATCAATGGCTGGTATTGATTATCTCGTTGTTAACGGAGAAACAGAAGAAGAACCTATCGCCACCAGCATTGTGTCATCTGGATACAATGATAACGACAAAGCTAATCCTGATCTCTTAATTTATACTGGTCAGGGTGGGAGGCCTGAAAAAAATAAACAAGCATCTGACCAAAAGCTCGAGAGGGGTAACCTTGCTTTGGAGAGGAGCTTGCATAGGAATAGTGCGGTTAGGGTAATAAGGGGACTGAAAGGGACTTCTCATGATGTTAAGATCTATATGTATGATGGGCTCTATGATATCCAAGAAGCATGGGTAGAGACAGGCAAGTCTGGACATAACATCTTCAAGTATAAACTACTGAGAGCTCCTGGTCAACCTCCTGCATTTGCTACTTGGACTGCGGTTCAGAAGTGGAAGAAAGGGTCGTTTGCAAGGGAAGGATTCATTAATCCCGATATCACTTCGGGGGTTGAGAGTATACCTGTTTCACTTGTGAATGACGTTGATGCCGTGAATGAGTCTGGTTATTTCACGTACTCCACGACGGTGAAATACTCCGAGTCATTTAGGCTGGCGCATCCTTCTGTTGGATGTGAATGTGGCAACTCATGCAAACCAGGGAACTTAAACTGTCACTGCATAAGGAAAAATGGAGGTGATTTTCCTTACACCGCTAATGGAGTTTTAGTTAGTCGCAAGCCTATGATATATGAATGCAGTCCATCTTGCCCATGCTCGACTTGCAAAAACAAGGTGACTCAAATGGGAGTAAAAGTGAAGCTGGAAATTTTCAAGACAACAAATAGAGGATGGGGCTTGCGTTCATGGGATCCTATTCGTGCTGGTTCGTTCATATGTATATATGCAGGTGAGGCCAAAGACAAATCGAAGGTGCAGCAAACTATGGCTAATGATGATTATACTTTTGATACAACTCGTGTCTGTACACCTTTCAAATGGAACTACGAGGCTGGTTTAGCTGAGGAAGATGCTTCTACGGAGATTTCTGAAGAATTCCAAATCCCGGTGCCTCTTATAATCAGTGCTAAGAACACTGGGAACGTTGGCCGGTTCATGAATCACAGCTGCTCCCCTAATGTTTTCTGGCAGCCGGTTAGTTATGAGAACAACGGTTTACTCTGCCTCCAAGTCGCCTTCTTTGCCATTTCTCACATCCCTCCCATGACCGAGTTAACATACGACTATGGAGTTTCTATACCAAACGGTTACCAAAACGGAAATCCTTTACGTGGAAAGAAGAAGTGCTTATGCGGAACAATGTATTGCCGCGGCTCATTTGGTTGATGCTAGCCAGAGGAAAAACAACATTTTGTGGAATAGATGGTTTTGGTTAAGGTATGTATCTCTGTCTCATTTTGTTTTTTTTTATCAACTGAAACTATATTGAATTTGATTAACTTATGGAACCTCATGGATCCGTTTATCTTGCAGCAGTGGAATTGACTCATTTTGGTGACAACTAAAGTATTGCAAGTCTCTTTGATGTTCTCTCCAGCAGCATAAGACACAAGCTGTGAAGGTTTTGTTTACTGCTTCTCCATAAAAAAACCTTCTCTATTCTCGTTCTGTTGTGTCTCATGTTGGATATGTAGTCTTTATTACTTGTTCAGACTTTTTGTGTTTTTTAGGACAAACTCGTAAACTAGTTTTTACATATCTAATTAAGTATTTCTTTTGTAATGGAAACTCATTTAGTTTGGTTCTTCTTTAGATTCAATTTGGTATGGAATCAGATCATTTGGTGCAGAATTTTCTGTTACTTTAAAATTATTATATAACTCTGTATACAAAATTATCAAAAATGTTGAAACTGAACCAAATATATCTGGTAGGCACAAAAGTAAAAGTCAGTTTAAAATTTACCCAAATTGGGAATGAAAACCGGCAACCTACAAAAAGTACAAAAAAGTTATGACATCATCCAAGCATTAAAACAGGAAACGACAACCTCTTACGTAAGTCTCCGGTAAACATCATATCATTGTACGGTCCACGATCAGATAGTTCTAAATCCAACGGCTAATATCACTTTCTTCAACTGTTACAGAAAAAAGAAAAAAAAAAAACTTTTCGAGGCAAAATGTCACAAATGTTACCAAAGGTAGAGAGATTTGTTTTCCTCTTCCCTCTTCTCATTTCATTTCAGTAAACCCTAATCTGGTAAAGCTTAGTTTCGAATGTTGTCTGATCTGTAAAGTTAGTATTTTTCAGATTCTGTTCATAAAGTTTCAACCTTTATGAGTGTTTTTGTTTTGTGAAATGTTGATTCTTTGAATCTGGGGATGATGATGGTTTCTGTTGCATGTGTGTGATTCGTTCTTAGTTAGGTTGGATTTGTAGTTTTCTCAGATCTTTCTGTAGTTTTTGAGGATTTGGATTTGGTTTTTGTAACGATGGATAGTAATTTTGGGAATTATACTGATAAGACTAGAGTGTTGGATGTAAAACCATTGCGTAGCTTAAAACCTGTGTTTCCTAGTGGTAACCAAGCTCCTCCGTTTGTTTGTGCGCCTCCTTTCGGTCCATTTCCGCCTGGTTTCTCTCCGTTTTATCCGTTTAGCACGGGGCAAGCGAATCAGCATACTCCAGATCTGAATCAAGCTCAGTATCCACCACCTCAGTATCAGTCTCAGTATACGCCTCAACCTCAGCCTCGGCCTCAGCCTCAGTATACGCCTCAGCCGCAGTCTCAGACGCTGCATACGGGGGAGCCTTCGATGGTTACTCCACTGAGGTCATTTAGATCTTCTGATGCGTCTAATGGGGACGTGGAGCCTGAAGGGGCAACATTGAAAAGGAAGGTTCCCAGGAAGCGTGCGATTGTTAGGCCTGAGAATGTGAATTTCGAGAGTGGGATTAGTGTGGCGGAAAGAGAGAATGGGAATAGGGATCTTGTGGTGAGTGTTCTGATTCGGTTTGATGCGCTTAGGAGAAGGTTTTCTCAGTTGGAGGATGCGAAGGAAGCGGTTAGCGGGGTTATCAAAAGGCCTGATTTGAAATCGGGATCCACTTGTATGAGTAGAGGTGTCCGGACAAACACCAAGAAGAGAACTGGTATTGTTCCTGGTGTTGAGATTGGGGACATTTTCTTCTTCAGGTTTGAGATGTGTTTGGTGGGGTTACATTCTCCATCGATGGCCGGGATTGACTATCTGGTTGTTAAGGGAGAAACGGAAGAAGAACCTCTCGCCACCAGCATTGTATCATCTGGATACTATGATAACGACGAAGGTAATCCTGATGTTTTGATTTATACTGGTCAGGGTGGTGGTAATGCTGATAAAGATAAGCAAACATCGGACCAAAAGCTCGAGAGGGGTAATCTTGCGTTGGAGAAGAGCTTGCGTAGGAACAATGCAGTAAGGGTAATCAGGGGATTGAAAGAGGCTACTCAGAATGCTAAAATCTATATGTATGATGGGCTCTATGAGATCAAAGAATCATGGGTAGAGAAAGGAAACACTGGGCACAACAGCTTCAAGTATAAACTAGTGAGAGCTCCTGGTCAACCTCCTGCATTTGCTACATGGACTGCGATCCAGAAGTGGAAGGCCGGTTTGCCTTCAAGGGACGGACTCATTCTTCCTGATATGACTTCCGGGGTTGAAAGCATAGCTGTTTCACTTGTGAATAATGTTGATAATGAGAATGAGCCTGCTTACTTCACCTACTCCACAACGGTGAAATACTCTGAGACGTTTAAGGTCGCGCAGCCTTCTTTTGGATGCGACTGTGCCAACGCATGCAAACCAGGGAACCTAGACTGTCACTGTATAAGGAAAAATGGAGGTGATTTCCCGTACACCGGTAATGGAGCTCTAGTTAGCCGTAAGCCTATGCTATACGAATGCAGCCCATCTTGCCCGTGCTCCGCTTGCAAAAACAAGGTGACTCAAATGGGACTAAAAGTGAAGCTCGAAGTTTTCAAGACCCCGAATAGAGGATGGGGTTTGCGGTCATGGGATCCTATTCGTGCTGGTTCCTTTATATGTGTATATGCAGGCGAGGCTAAAGACAAATCGAAGGTGCAGCAAACTATGGCTAATGATGATTACACTTTTGATACAACCAATGTCTTTGCCCCATTCAAGTGGAACTATGAGCCTGCCTTAGCAGATGAAGATGCTTCTGAAGAGATGTCTGAAGAACATGAAATCCCGCTGCCTCTTATAATCAGCGCGAAGAATGTTGGGAATGTTGCACGATTTATGAATCACAGTTGCTACCCCAACGTTTTTTGGCAGCCAGTTACTTACGAACATAACAGTCAACTCTTCTTGCAAATTGCCTTCTTTGCCAAAACTCACATCCCTCCAATGACTGAGTTAACATACGACTATGGAGTTACTCGGCCAACCGGAACTCAAAATGGCAATCCTTTATATGGTAAAAAAAAGTGCTTTTGCGGATCAGGGTATTGTCGTGGCTCATTTGGTTGATGATGGGGGGCAGAAAAGTTACCTTGGTGAATATCTTGAGCCGGATGGTTTGGTTGGAAAAGGTTTGTATCTCTGTCTCATTTGTTATTACTTATTATCTACTGAATGTGATTTATGGAACATCTAATTCTGTTATCTGGCAGTAGTGAGTCCTGATCGGTAGAATCGGTGTTTTCAGTAGTAACTAAAATGTAAGCTCCCTGAGCCTTCTCTTTATTTTGTTAAATTTGATTGACCTCACTGATGTATTGTAGACTGACTTCTTGAGCTTTGTCCTGATTCTTCTAATAGGTGTCAACGGCAGATGAAGACAGAAGCTGTGAAGGATTTTTTTTTTTTTCTGTATCTTCATCAAAACCTTATCTATTTCTCGGATTTGGAAGATATTTTCTCTTGCTGGCTATGTAATCTTATTAGTGTTTTCAGAATCTTTGTTAGGACAAATCTAGCCTGTTTTGATTAAGGATCATGTGAATGTCATGTTTAACTGTTTTCATCAGTTTTATCCCAAAATTAACTCTTTAAGCACTGAACTAGTAACTGCTGATTAACCAGGAAGTAAAAAATCAAATTTTCGACGTTCTCTTTACAAAGGAAAACTGGTGCGTTATGTTACAACAAAATGAAAAAAAAAAAAATACAGCCGAGAGAATATGTAATATTCTTACACTACAACCCAACAAACTCTATTTTCTTGAGATAAGTAAGCAACCAAGGGGGAAAAATGGAATTATATCATATATAATTTATATTTACTTCCGCTGAAGGGTATAAAGAATTTCTGATTTGAGGGAGTCATATCATCAGATTAGATCATCTTCTTTGCCGATCCCGAATCTGGTTCATTTCGATTCCCAGAGGTTGGGAATTGATTAAAGTTCCAAGCTTTTCAGCCTCTCTAGCAATCCGAACATCGGAAGGTCTGTAATACTCAACCAGATACTTGATGGCGAATCTAGGAAGCAATGCTGTTACAACAATGGCAAGAAGGCAAAACCAGAACATCCATGTCTTGGCCACTTGGAAAATTGCCCTGTCACAGTTGGAAAAAGCAGAAAAGTTGAGACTTCCTATATCCAGAGAAGTATTGAATTTGCTTTAACAGAATAAACTGTAGAGAAGAGGAAACTTACCAGTAACCAGGTAGTGTGGGTATAACATCAATTACAATGACACATATACAAGCTGCAATAATGGATCCCCAGATGGCGGCGTGTGTAATCCAGTTCCATCTGATTACATCCATGGCCAAGTGAAGATTAACTACTACAACAGCAGCAATAGTCCATAGGTCTCCTAGGCTCGACGTGTCAATGGTGCTTCCCCAGTAAGCAAAGAGGGGAATGAAGAAGATAGCTGCACTTTGCCATACTGTGTCAAGCATTGTATACCAAAAGAGCGTAGTGGAATATCCCTCTGCTCTCTGGCCAACACCGTAGAGCTGAGGATTGTTGAGAAGAGTCCTCCTTCCGAGGTCTTTGTCAAGAATACCGATCATTATTGTAGGGAACGACGTGTATATGACTGAGTACAAGACACTACTCCATTCTGTGATGGCGGTTGTCAAGGTATAACAAGTAAACAAAACGTACCTGCAAAAATATTGAGGGTTAGTCAGTGGTGATTGTTTTAAGACGGATTAGTAGATAAGGCAGTAAGACGGCACTCACCAAAATAATATAAAAACAAAAACTGCATTTCTATAGAAATTGTATAGTATCATGTAGCCCATCCTTTGGTAATTCCAGTGTCCATGGACAAGCAATAGCGGAACTAAGAATCTGAACTGTCCCATTGCAAAATCAGATGCCATAACAGCTTGCCGACCTTCTTGGCCACTGATACCCACCCCGACATCAGCCATTTGAATCATGGAGACATCATTGGCACCTGTCAAAACCCAAAGCAAATGAGTAGATGAAACAGAAAACAAGAACCGGGTGTCTAGACAGGATCCGACAGACTAATTTTTTTGTTTTTTAAGTAAAAGTGGAATTATTACCATCACCAATGGCGAGAGTCATGTCGGAAGTCCGGTTCTTTACAAGGGCAACAATTCCAGCTTTCTGGAAAGGAGCAACACGGCAGCAGAGTATCGCGGAGCATTTACAAGCCACTTGGAAGAGCTGCATTGCGAAAACTGAGAAATTACATCATCATGAAAGATATAGTCATATGGAGAGCAAGCAGGGGATCTTCACCAAGATCACTTACCACATCTTCAAGATCATTGTCGAGTACATAGATGAGACTGGTACCATCAATAATCAAGGCCACGTTAGCGCTTTCGTCATTACTTGGGATACTGGTATTTGCTTCTTCTAAGCTCCTCCGGCATGAATCCAACGAGTTGCTATTTATTAAAATTTGCCTCATGTTTCTTGTCAGAAGCCTCGATGAGAAGCCAATGGATATGGCAGTTTCTTGCTTGTCACCAGTCAAGACCCATACTTTTATCCCTGCAATTCTGAGAGACTCTATTGCTTCCGGGACCCCACGCTGCAATTTGTCTTCAATTGCCGTGGCTCCTACTATCCTAAGGTTAGTCTCGATGTTTCCAGCAACCTTTCTTAGCAATCCAGCCCTACCAATCAAGGCTGTACTTGCAGCCTCAAAAGAAGAATGCCATTGCTCAAACTCTGAATCGTTCAGCTTTCTCATCCCAACAACAAGAGTTCTCAAACCATCAGATGAGTAAGCATGAAGTTGTTTCTTAGTCGCTTCTATGACGCCACCATAGGATTCATCCATGACACTAAACATAGATGAGTCTGCACCTTTTACAAAGAGTTTCACAGACATGTCAGGGCATCCCAGTATCACTGACATTCTTTTCCGGTCACTATCGAACTCATGCAATCCCAAAACATTATACCTGCATTGGGCAAAAGACAGAAGGAATAACGCTATAGGCCAGCCACTATCATATCAATATGCAATGACAAAAGGGTAAAGAAATGGCAAAAGGTAGTCATCACGTCTCCAAATTACCTTTGCATTTCTCCTCGCACGTTAATAACTATATGACCAGAGGTTCTCTCTATGAGCAAGAAACCATATGCAGCTGCTGCATAGACCAATGCTTGTTCATCAGGGGACTCCCCTTGGTAATCTACCAACTTTACATTGGGATCAGATGTGCTGACAACAATTGGCACAATTGTATTGCAAGCTGCGAGTGAGAGAAAAAACTCATTCGCACGTTTTGCTTCTTCTGTTGCCTTGCCATTTTTTGTCAACTCAAGAAGTACAGGATCAACTCTCACCCTCATTTTTGGCTTCAATATATTTCCATCAACTGTATCATGATAAATTCAGGCATCATTAAATATGTCAGTCAGTTAACAGAAAACATACTACTTTTAACAGCAGAACAATTATTTTTATAAACTAGGTTTTTACCTTCAATGGAGTACCCCTCATGCTCGCTGTCAGCAGGTTCCCTGGCAGAGTAATCTACACCTCCTATGCAAGCACACTGAAACTCCATCTTGTTATCCGTGAGAGTACCGGTCTTATCAGAGAACAAATACTTAATCTGTCCTAAATCTTCGTTTATGTTCAAAGCCCTGCACTGAAAACTTGATTTCGTAGACTCGTCGTACATCTGTTTATCTCGGGTCATGAAGTATGCTTGGCCAATACGGACAAGCTCCATAGATATGTAGAGAGAAATGGGTATCATGATCTGGTACACGATAACCGCCATGAAGAAAGTGAAGAAAATCTCCCAACCCCAACCATAGTAATTATGATTTTTCCCTCCTGGCCTCTCGGAGTAATCCTTTCTCCTATAAAAGAGAATAATGTCCAAGTCATCCCTGTGCCTTCTCAACCACACAGCAGCGGTCGCAGCAGCAGTTGTACACAAGACGATCAGAAACAAAGATAACAGAATGATCTCCAAATTCATCCGAGTCTCAAGCCTACTCCTCTTCGACGGTGCTCCAGAGTTATTCAGCATAGCTTTCGTCTCACCACCAGCATAAACAACAACCCCTAACGCCCACTCCGTATTCTTAAGCTCACAACCTCTAAGAATAATATTAGAAGGTCCAAGCGACAGCCTCCTGCCATCAATCTCCATGTTAGCTTGAAACCCATAAATATTCCTATTCGGCTTCTCACACTTGATAAACCCATTAAACGACTCCATATCAGCAGCTTTCAAAAGCGTTTCCTGCTTAGCATACCTCGTCTTCAAATTCGACTCCCCATCCAAATTAGTCGTCTGCACATAAACAACCCCAGTAGGATCACTAGTAGCCAACAACACCATATCACAAGGAAGCGTCTGATTCGAATGAACTTTAATAACTTCCCCAACCCGAATATGCTTCCACTTCTTCTCCACAAACACATTATCCTCAAACACTAAAGCCAACCTATTGTTCTCAACTCTATCTGATCTATGTCTCCGGAAATCCTCGTAAGCATCTTTAATCGCAGAGACCAACAGAACAAACGCAAGTGGCATAATCGAAGCACCTCTACCGAAAACCGCTAGCTGTGGGAGCTGATTAAGCACAGCTATAACAAGGAAGTAAATATAAGCAACTCTATGAAACTGTTCAAACAAGTTCCTAGGCAAAAACGTAAAGACGGAATATTTAGCCGTCTTGATCGAATTCCCAGTGAACTCAAACCTCTCGTTAGTCCTCTCGGGATCATTAATGTAAATCAAACGTGCATCTTCGTCTTTAATCTCTTTCTGAGACATACTCAACATCTCAGAATCAGCTCCAGCTGAACCATGACGTATACGCTTAGATCCCAAATCACCACCGAAAGTGACTTCTCTCGATGTAGTATCTTTAGATGAAACGCTCCATCGAGAAGACACACCAAGGATTGAATTATCAATTGATTTCCTCGAATCCATAATCACTCACAGAGAAATGAAAATGAAGATACTTTTATATGTAAATCGAATCAAATTGAGAAATCATTTGAAACCCTTGTTTCGAAAAAAAGCTTGAATCAGCTTTTGATTATTCCTAAAATCGGAAACAAAACCTGAATTTTCTTTTCTCTCTTCCCAAATTGGGATTAAGATCCAGATCCTGAGACCGAGATGAAAACCCCAAATTGATTCGAGGAAAGTGAAATTGACGTGATTAGGGCAAATGGGTAGATCCGGATCTCGACGAATTTCACTTTTTTACAAATGGGTGAAACAGAAATGAGAATGAAGATGATGAACAGAGACGATACAATTAGAACAAGAAGAAGAAGAAGAAGAGAGAGGTTTGTTTATGAAATGAAGGTTTCGTGATTCGTCTATGAAGACTAGAAGAGAGATCTGGAGACGAAGAAGAAGAAGAAGAAGTCTCCAATGGCTGGCGACGTCGAAGAATCTTTTTTTTATTCAATTTTTTGTTTTGTTTTTCTGTTTGATGAATTTTAATTTTTTTCAATTTTACGAAGAAAATATAAAAACATGAGATTTGGAGGAAAAGTCATGTCATGTTGGTCCAAAGAAGCACTTGAGAAATATTTTTTATTAATTTTCAAAAAGCTTCTAGAATTATATAAAAAAGCCGCCGAATACAAGTTTTTTTTTTTATAACATTTTTGGGGTTTTTTTTTGTCACGAAACATTTGTTATTTGATCNGAATTTTAATTTTTTTCAATTTTACGAAGAAAATATAAAAACATGAGATTTGAAGGAAAAGTCATGTCATGTTGGTCCAAAGAAGCACTTGAGAAATATTTTTTTATTAATTTTCAAAAAGCTTCTAGAATTATATAAAAAAGCCGCCGAATACAAGTTTTTTTTTTATAACATTTTTGGGGTTTTTTTTTGTCACGAAACATTTGTTATTTGATCATAATAGGTAAAAAAAAAAGTTAAGGTAGTGATTAGAGTGGGGGTTATTGAAACTTTCTTCTCTGAGTTCAACTAATTCTTAATTGGATAAAGGTCAAAACTATTAATCACCTAAGCATTCCGATTAAGGATTAGAAGGAGGAGGCGAGTTACTAATCATGTTATAACACGGTTTTATATGTTAGTTATCTCTTGTTGGAAAATGAAAATTGGATTTATGTGCATTATTAAGTTGAATAATTCAATATTGGTGTATTGTCCAGATATATGCATTATTATGGGGGTTGAACTAGAATATTCAAATTTTATTTATTTGGAACTCTAATGCAAATTGTAAAATATATACATATATATATATATATATTTCTAATTTAACTATGCAATTTTACAAATTATGTAATTCAGGTTAGTTTTTGAATCCTTCTTGTTGCAGTTGTTATAAATCTATTCTCAAAATAAAATTCGTTATAATGATATTGTCTGAACCATTTGATTTCATGAGTGCTTTTGCATGTTTTTCTTTGTACTTGTGTTCTGGAATTTACACTGTAGAAATACCATATAAGACCGTCACTGATAATGTCATGCTCAGATTAGTTGTAATCTTGTAAATTAATAAATTAAGCTAAAAGACAAACAAATGAAGACAAATGAGGCCACCCACACCCATGTCAAAAGTTCCCACAACACGATTTCATATTGACTCTATATACATTACTATTCATAAACTTCATAGAGTTATCTACACTTTAAAGCTTTTTTTGCTTTTCGAAAAAGCTATTTAATCTTTTAGAAAAAGCTATTTAATCTAATTACAAATTAAAAGGTCATTACAGGTCGAGTATTAGTTTTAATATATGTCATTAATCTGTACATAGCATAGTAACATGATTTTGCAACCAAGTTGTATGTATAATAAACTAAAACAATACACGTTAATCATTCACCTAACGCATCGTTGTCGTACAAGTTTTGATTAAAATAATAAATACTAATTGTTAACACATCAAAATACACATTAAACTCGTTCTGTAATTTATGAAAAACGATACTATAATAATGTTTCTTTGCTATAACAAGATCTGCGAACAAGATAGGTGTAGGCGTAAATGTAATTGTTAAGTTTCATGGGCTTCCAGCTAAAAGCCAATTGACAATTAGTGGAGAGGTCCATGTCCCTTATATATTACTTAGGTCCATTTTCCATCTTTCAGATGTGGGATATTCTCACAGTAATTAAAGATAGGATAAGAGTATGATAGTGACTTTAAACTAANTTCATGGGCTTCCAGCTAAAAGCCAATTGACAATTAGTGGAGAGGTCCATGTTCCTTATATATTACTTAGGTCCATTTTCCATCTTTGGATATTCTCACAGTAATTAAAGATAGGATAAGAGTATGATAGTGACTTTAAACTACAAGAAGTTAATATTTTGGTTATCGTCACAACTAAAAACATTACTATAATAAAACTTGTCAATGGTCGTATATCAACTATCAAACATCGATCCTTAGGATTGGGAAAATATGTTCGTCATCTAATGTAGTGACGTTGAACAATACTGAGTCTAGATCTGTTATAAACTTATAATTGGGCAATATGGCCGTTTTAAATGGTTAAATTTAAATACTCGTTTTGTTCACATATTTTAAGGATAATATTTTTGTCGTAATGAAAGCAATTATTTTTAAAATAGTAGCATTATGGGTAGTTTTTTAAAAAAGAATAAGAATGATACATTTTTGTATTTGTTATTGGGCACTGATCACTATGCACATGTTGAACATGGGAAATAGTACTCTGAAATACAATCACATACAGCCTAGTAAAATCCTGAATATACGTAAAGATGTAAAATGTAAAAAATATCAAATTTGAATACTAATTATCTTTATATATCTTATAAAAAGCAGCACACATTTCCAGCCTCTCCAACCATTTGCACTAATTTAAACACTAAAATAGTGTTGAATTTTATTCCAATCCATTGCACTATTTCTTATATCAAAAAAGAATATTTTAGATATATTTATTTTTCTTACAATTTGTTCTTTTTCTAACTATACCCATTATTTATCAAAATTATAAATTCTACCCACTTATTATATATTTTTAATAAATTTATCCACTATTACTTCATTTATCTAATTGATTGATGTGAATTATCAATTTAAAATAATGAGAAAGTAAAAATATAACATATTGATAATAATCAATTTTGTAAATTATTTTTATAAATAATAATAATAATAATACATTGCAAAAAATGTAAATGTGATTTGTATTTTAATTTTTATTTATCAGTGACAAAATTAATGATATAGTAATAATTCACAAATAAAATTTTTACTTAAAATTAAAACTTTAATATAGAAATAAAAATACATAGCACAACATAGTAAAAAAAGAAAATAAAAATACGAAGAACGATAAAATTAGTAAAATTTATTTGGCATCACCATTAGTGTATTTTTCTCACTAATGATCAATTAAGTCATTTTGAATTGAAAAATTATCTTTGTGATCTTTGATTCTTTTCCCACAAATTATTAAGTAAGTCATTTTATGTTATTAGCTTTAATTTATTTTCTGTTTTTTATTTTTCATTTATTTTCTGTATTTTATCTTTAATTCTGCTACCATTTATGTTTTTTAAAGTTTATTATTAGTTTATCTCATTATATCTTCTATTATATAAATATTATTTGCATTTTAAATTTTTAATTACCAATGAAAACATTATTTATATAAAATTTTAAAATAGTGTAGATGTAAGAATGTAAATATTCACTTGATTAATAATTTTTAATAAATATTATGCATTTAAAATATATTTGGAAATTTATAATTAAAGATTTTGAAACATGGAGGGTCTTTTTATAAATAAAAAAGTTCAGCACTAGTGTCCAATATGTGCTGGGTTGAAGAGAATTGTGCAATAAAATATAATTTGGTGTAGGATTTAGTGTTGGGTTGGAGATGCCCTAAAACCATGTAGTAGAAAACAACAAGACGAAGAAAACAATAACACTAAATCAAAATCCAAACACATTTGGAAATAAAAGTCCTAGAAATTTCTGAGACTATGTAGCATAAAATTCACAGTGAACAAAAAATGGTCCTCTTCTAAAATCTCCTTTTGATTTATATTTTTATGTTGATATACTGTATGAAACAAATGAGAAAAACAATCTAATGTAAATGTAAGTGTTGGATACTTAATTTTGCTTTTAGTTCAACTATTAAGAAAACAAAATCAATGTTTTAACTATAAATTCATTACATTTTGCATTAAACAATTTTTCAAAACTTCAAGCCAATAATATTTCAAACAATATCTCAAATTTTTAAGATGTATAAGACTGGAGATGAATTAACACCATGTATATGGAGAAGAGGATTTTATTAAAATGTTTAGATTAGAGTTCGGTAATGGAAAATATCCTAACTAAATTTAAACCATTTTTTTCAAATATTCAAATGGATTATTCGAATCACTTTAAACTGAATTTTTTTTAATGAATCATCTTTAAAACCGAAAAATCGGAATCAAACTAGAATCGAACCAAGAAAAATAAATTAATCAATTAATATTTTGATTTTAAATTATATAATTTTTATATTTTATCATTTTTATTTTTTTTTATTCGATAAATTTGGCTGTTTTAGATATATCAAAAGAAATCCGATAGTAATCCAATTACATGCATTACACGCAAGAAGCATAAACTTTTTTTTGATGTTTACTTTCTTGGCAATTTTCATGATTTTTTTTATCTCGGCGGCTTCTAGTTTTGGTTATAGATTTGTTATTTTCATGCTTGTTTGTTCTTGTAATTCTATGTTTGTATATTAGTCTTCATTATAAACATGTGTGTTTTGGCTGCTTAACCTCGTAACATGAATCATGTTATGTAGATAGTCAGCTTCATTCTTGTAAGTGAAGAGGAGGAGAATCAATTTGAGTTGGACATTGTTGATTGGTTCTAAAGTCTTAAAGTGAAANGAGTTGGACATTGTTGATTGGTTCTAAAGTCTTACCGAAAGAATTTACTCAACTAGTAAATAACATAGTTTTTGAATTCTCCAAAAATGTTAACGGTTGGTTGTATGAAATCAAACTGAGTAACTTGTTTGTAGATGGTAATGTGAGATCAGATTTGATAATCTCTGTTTCCATTCGTTTCTTCTCTTAATATTTTAATGGAGTTAACACCATCAAACATTTTGTAGATTTTGGTTAATCTATAAATTTAGGTGTTTTTAGGTATTTTTTTGTAATAACGAACTCAAATTGTTTACATTCTAAACCAGTCCCCATTTAAAACAATATCCAAATTAATGACACTTAAAAATTATTAGGTTGTGCATAATCTGAAACCGGATACCCAAATATGGTTTCAAAAGTAAAATAAAAACCTTTGAGGAAAAAATGTTAATACATTTCCTTATAAAGGATTTAAATCGCAATATCACCAAATTCTAAACGTGTTACTAACACCGATCTTTCCTTCCTTCGTCTCTTCTCTCCCGTTGAATCTATCTCACCGGAGACACCGCCGGAAACTTCATCGGAGATTCAAAACTCCACCAAATCTCTCTGATTCTTCACTAATTGATCAAACTAAATTAGATTAGAGAAGAGAGACGCAAGCTTCTTCCATGGCAAGTGGAAGTAGCAACATCGGAATCTTCTCGAACGCGGAGGTAACAACAAGTGGTAGACCAGTACTTAACCGTAACGAAGTCGAGTGTTTCCTCCTCTCCTCCGTCGATCTCGATTCCGAAGACGATCCACCAAAATTCATCTCTTTGAAATCCGGTAACCTAATCCTCACCACTCATCGTCTAATCTGGATCCCGTCTCAACAAAACGGCACCGTTCCTTCTTCGATTCCTCTTTCGACGATCACTCATGTGTTCTCTCATAAGAAATCGATTAAGTCTATGTTCCATTCTCCTAGGATTAGGTTTCAGGTGGATTCGGTTGTTGTGACGATTGTGTTTAGAGGGAAAGGGGACTTTGATGGGTTTTTGAGTAAGTTTTGGGAATGTTGGAGAGGTAGAGCTTGGGAAGAAGAAGAAGAGAAGAAGAAGAAGGAGAGTGAGAGTGATGAGGGTGTTGTTGTGCAAGGTTTATATGGGAACGATGGAACTGTGAGGATGGTTGGATTAGCTGGGATTTTGAGGAAAGAGCAAGAAATGTGGGAGAATACTGATAAGAGTTTGCAAGATGCTTTTCAAGATTTGAATGCTCTTATGGTACTTGAAAGCTTGTAACTTTTAAGTGAAAGGGTCGTCTTTTTATAGTTGTGTGTGTAAGATTTGNTACTGATAAGAGTTTGCAAGATGCTTTTCAAGATTTGAATGCTCTTATGGTATTCGAAAGCTTGTAACTTTTAAGTGAAAGGGTCGTCTTTTTATAGTTGTGTGTGTAAGATTTGTTTGTTTGTGTTTTGGGTTTTTGTAGAGTAAGGCTAAGGAGATGGTGAGTCTGGCGGAGAAAATGAGGCAGAAGCTTTTGTCTGCTCCGAGTAGTCAGAATGGTTCGTCTGATGATGAGGAAATGGGGTCTAAAGAGGAAATGCAGCAGTGGATGTTGAGTGTTGGTATTATATCTCCGGTTACTAAGGAGTCTGCTGGTGCATTGTATCACCAGGAATTGTCTCGCCAGGTTCTCGTCCTTTTCTTTTGCGTGAGAGATATTTGTGTTTATTAGTGTATGTTGTTCGTGGTAACTTCGAAAGAGATGTTTTATATTGAGTGGCAGCTGATAGGATAGTGAATTGATTGTCTTAGGGATAGTATCATAGTAGAGAACCTTCAACTCTTTAGCTTGTAATAATATGCCTCCTGGAAAATGTGTTTGAATCACAAGATTTGGCCCGTCAGGTTTTCTTCCGTTGCGAGAGAGATATTTGTATTTATTAGCATATGGCGTTTGTGATAACTTGGGAAGATATGTTTTCCATTCTGACGCAGCTGATAAGAAAATGAAATGAAGGGCATTTGTTAGGATAAAATATGACTGTCTTAGGGCTTTTAGAGAACCTTCAACGGTTTAGCTTATAATATATTATGCCCCTGGAAAATGTGTTGGAATCTGGGGAAGTCTTTCTGACTACATGAATTTGAGCTTGTAATCCTCATTTGTGTACCTACAGTTGGCAGATTTTGTTAGAGTCCCATTAGAACAAGCTGGGGGAATGATCAGCCTTACTGATATTTATTACCACTTCAATCGTGCTCGTGGGACAGGTTAGAGCTTAATGGACTTATGATATTTGATTCCGTGTAATTTATTTTGAGTTTTCATTTCAGCCTGTAAATCTTAAATCTTTCTTTTCACAGAGTTGATTTCTCCGGACGATTTGAGGCAAGCTTGTACGGTTTGGGAGAAATTTGATGTGTATGTATATTTTCAAATCCTTACTCCTAGTACACTTGACCGTATGATGAAGCCAATATGTCGAAATATTGACTCTGCCATGTATTTTGATTGGTAGTCCAGTAATGCTGCGGAAGTTCGATAGCGGTGTGATGGTCATCCAGAACAAGTCTCATAGCGATGAGGAGGTATTCTTAAACCTCATAATCTAAATCCCACCGTTACTGCTTTAATTAATCCTAGGAAAGTTCTCACTTCTTAGCTGCGGACGTGTCATTTCTCTCTCAATGTGCTTTTCTATTTTTGTTTCCAATCCACCTGATGAAAAGCATTTTTCTGGCTATATAGGTGATGAGTAGAATCAGAATGCTTGTGACAAAAGCTGAAGCTCTAAGAACCGGAGTCACAGCTAGTGATGCAGCTTTGACACTGAAGATTGCTCCAGCCATGGCGAAGGAACATTTATTAACAGCAGAGACCAAAGGTAACAAAAATCCAAACTCCATTCAAAGCCTGCTCATAATAACATGAATATGTCAGATTTGTGGCTATTCTCACACGTTCCCATTTGTTCTGAATAGGTTTGCTGTGTAGAGACATGAGCCCAGACGGTCTTCGATTCTATTTCAACCTGTTTCCCGAGATTGATCTCACCAACCTCCATATGTAAGTCAAATAAAACCCCTGATGTCTCTTTCGTTGCCGTTTGCTCTTCGAGAAACAAAGTGACCTTTGTGCTTGTGTTGGCAGAGTCAAGGAGTTTGGAACGTACGGTGAATGGGTCAAAGCGACCACTGTGTTGGCCATATGACACAAGTTTTTGCTGTAAACTATTTGTAATAATAACACGTACAAAAAATTCAACAAATCTTATGGGTTTTGTCCCAAAAATGCCTGCATCTTATTATATTTGTGGGCAAAAAGGCGGGTATAATTTGGTCTTTTGGGGTTTGGCTTTACGACCGGTTTGATTTTGTAGCAAACTGTCTCATTCGATTAAAGAAAAACTACTTCAGTCAGTAGCCTCGTAATTAACTTTGGTAATCAATAGACTGTGAGATTAGTACGGACCAAAAATAATGCTTTGTTACAATGATAATAATAACTTTAAGAGAAAATAAGTTTCATTCATATCCTTCACAATTTCTATTATCCTTAAGCTAATTAGCCAACAGCTAACACATGAAGTCATTGCAAAAGGGTAAAGAAGTGATGTGATTGGGAACTATTCGGCTTCAAGTGATTCCATTTCATACCTAATATCTTCCAAGTACTCATTGATGCTAGTTACAGAATCTTGCACTCCTCTAATGGCTTCCTTCAAAGCGTTATCAAACTCTGCATCTGCCTCCGCTTCTTCTGTCCCTGCAGCTTCTGTAATCTCATGAAGATGCACACACTCGTGCTGCATCGGTTTCTTGAACTTGCAATTCTCGTGAGTCAGCGATCTTTCCGAAGGTCTCCCTGCCTTCTTCAGTACCTGTATCGTAACAGTCTACCGCAGGAGAAACTAAAGTAAGAAACTTTTTGTTTTCAACCATTGCGAAATCAAAATATGAGTAAAATGAGATACAAACCAGATGCAACTTCTGCTTCTCCTGCGTTTGAATGTCGCTGATCAGCTGAGCAAGATCAGCTCTTCCAATATCTGGATTCAGCAAAAGAGACTCCATTTCACGCACCTGTATTGCATTGCCATCAAATGTTAAACAACATCGTAAAAGGTAATGAATAAATCAAGATCGATCCGGACCTGTTTCGAACACTCACTGAACTCCCCCGTAATCTCGCTACACAGCTTCTGATAAAGTGCTTCAGCATTAGTTTCCACATACTCTGAGAATCCTCTGATTAATGGAAGAAGATCTTAATCAGTGTTACATACAAAGTAATCAACAACGTGAAATCTAGAATCTATGTGACATATTTCTTTTTCTTAATCTTAACACTATTCTGTCACTCAATTTCAACATCTTGCAACAACTTCACCAACAAAACCACAATTTAAGAACCCTAACTAATATCAAAACTCTACGAGAGATTATCAAATTTTAATCGATTCGAAACCTTTTGAGTTTGGCGTAAGCCTGAGCTCGACGCTCCTGAATCTGCAATAAACTCCGAAGCAGAACCAAAGTTTGGGAAGCGACGCCGGAACTACTCGACCCGTCGCATTCCATTTTGGTTTCTCCGGCGAGTGAACCGCTGATTGAGACCTTCTTCTGGAACTCTTCGGCACTCATCGTCGTCCGATTTGGTTTTCTCTCCGACGACTCTTTTGTTTTCTCGAACACGAAACAAGGAAGAAGAAGCAAAAATTGCAAATTACCGGTTTAAAGTTGAACCGTAAATTAATCAAGTTCGGTTTTTTCGGTTTAATCTTGTGTCAGTGAGCTTCCGGTTTTAGATGACCAAAATTGGCATTTGGATTGCAGTTTTTCGGTTTAAATTGGTGTTTATAGTGTTACTAGTAAAATGAAGAGGCAATTTTATTTACCATTGAAGAAATAGAGTTCCAATACAATTTCTAGGCATTGGTTTTGTTGATACATGAAGATGTCTATCTACTCTTCAGTCACATACCTATTCTTCCTTGCTCCCAATGCAACTCTCTATAACAAAATCCCAAAAAATGACAAGGACAAACAAAATGGTTAGTATTTTGCTCATGTGGTCTGATCTACTTTTTATGTGACTATTTATTGTCTTAACTGAGAATATTTTAGTGTAGGCTTTGATTCCGGTTAGGAAACGGATGTAAGTTGGCTTCATAGACCCGCTAGCCGGTATTGCTCTGATGTTTGGGACAAGATACTCAGCCACCTGAGAATGAATTACCACAAATCATGAATCTTAGGAATTGAGGTCAGAGATCACGCTTTAAACTGTGTTATGACTTGTGATGCAAAGAATAAGAATACTTTAGTAGGTTCTTACCACTTCGGCTGGCTCTGCCAAAACATTAATGAAGAACTTAGCCTGCAACAGCAAAGATAGATATTAGAGGATACTCTAAATAGTTTTGTGTATTAAGTCATCGAACCTGTTTTGTTGTCGCTCCGGACATGAGTAGATCAGTTGTGACCATCCCAGGCTGCAACAATAACAGAGAGAAACATTATGATCATGTGTAGATCATAAAAACGTTATAATTGTTCAAATGGCAATTAAAGATATATGCTTGTGAAAAAAAGCTCCTAAACTGTATATAGGAGGATATGACATCAAAAACATCATGGAAAAGGATGAAACCATATGAAAACATATATCTAAAATACATACCGATAGATTGTGCACCACGACATTTTTAACATCTTGCATCTGCAACTCTGCCTATGAAAGACAAAAACAACTAGGGAAATCACGTATGAGGAGAAGGGAAAACGAAGACAAGTTCATCAGGAATTACTTTGGCATACCTGTAATGATTTTGTCAAGTGAACAACGCTCCTTTTAGTTGCGCCATATGCAGCAAACCTATCGAAAGTTAGTTAAAGAATGCTATTAGATATTTGCATATAAGAGAACCAATAACAGGTCATACTTAAATGAATTTAGCAAACCTGGGTGTTGGTTTGCCATCTGAACCAGCTCCATCAATATTGAAGATATGACCACCTCGAGACTGAGTCAACATCATGTTCATTGCCTAAGAATCATGACCACATGTCAGTCAAACCAACCGTATAATAGCCTAAGACATGCTGAATTACTCTCCTTATACGTCTATCCACTAACCTCTCGGCAGCATAACATCAGACCAAGAGTGTTGGTTTTCACAACTTCACTGCATCAAATTCCAAACAATAAAATTACTGAAACCAAGACATAAAAACGAACAGAAAAGGGATCAAGCTTAAAACAAAGACTTACATAAGATCGTCATCCGAGGCCTCAGACAAAGGTTTAAAGCTGTAAGCATTAGATCCCGCATTATTTATCTGTAAACCATCTCAACAGAGACAGCATTAAGACAATGTCACAATACATTAATGTAAACTCGTAATTAAAATGCTATATGACTAATTCTGCACCAAACAAGAAAAAAGATATATACCCAGATGTCAATGTATTTGAGATTCTTCTGACAATAAGCTACAAGTTCCTTAACATCCTTCCCTTCCCTAACATCACACTTAGTCCCCTGGTCAAACAAAATAGTTCTAAGCATTACATTTCACGATACCATCGACCAAAATCCTCATAGAAACATACAAATCGAAGTAAAAAGAAGGCGATACCCACACATGCTCCCCAAATTCTTCCTTAAGACTCTTAACAACATTCTCAACTCGTTCAGCTGCAGGACAAGAACTAATGAGGATTGGTTCTATTACTACTATCCACACATGTTTGCTTGTTTCTCAATGACACAACAATGAAGGACTAGTACTTACCTGATCTAGAGCAAATCACAACATTATCACCAGCTTTCAGAAACTCTCTAGCTAATGCATGTCCTATACCTGAACAATCAATAACATCAAAGACAATGAAATACTAATTTCTAGAAGCTCAAATACAATTTTGTGAATTCAATTTAACATTTTATCCAAAAGAAAAAATTGTGACTTTACGAAAAATTAACAACCTTTGGTTGAACCAGTGATCAATACGTTATACGGAGGATTCATCGGTTCTCTCTTCCCTGAGACACGAGCTTCCATCGCCGCACACGGCGGAGAAACCAACACATTTTGGCGCGAAACTATAACCGTCGCGAGACCTCCACGGAATCGTTCGTTTAATACCTGACCACCACCGTAGCAAGAAGAGAGAAACGGAAGCTGAGCTACGGAGGAAGAACGGAACCTAAGCAACGGAGAAGAAGAAACATTGAAACCACACGAAGTAGCCATTGCAGAGAAGAGAGCTCAAAGCTCAAAAGAGAGAGAAGAAAGAGTAAGCAAACGAGAGGAAAATGCCACGTGGCATTTTCAAGATGATAACAAAAGATATTCTTATTAAAATGTAAATACACTAAAGCCCTCAAATTTCTATGATTTTATGTTTCTAACCTCTATATATCTTTCACTATACTATTTTTGCCAATGGTGTTACAGTTTCATATTTCATACAACAGCAGCAGAGACTCTACTACTTTCCTTTGGACCGCCTGCGTCGTCGCCCTCCGAGGAGTTTAAGCATATTATCAGTAACATCAGGTGGAGAGTCTGCGTCGTCGTTGTGCTGGTCAGTGTTGTTATTATCAGAGGTGTGAGTTAACCAAGCCAAGGCTTCAACAGCTGCATCTTTCTCGGCGAGTGTTTTGTTTCTCTGAGGTTTTCCGACAAACTGCATTCCTTTGAACTCTACGAGTGCTCTGAACTCATTTGTTTTGAGGTGTTTGGTTTTGTATTTTGGTGGTGAGTGTCCAGCTCTCATTAGAAGTGTTTGAAGGAGACTCTTCGGGTTTGTTCCGTCTTTGGAGTGTTTGTTTTCTCCTATTTGTGGTTGGGTTGGTCTCTTTGTGTCGCGGCCAAAGACAAATCTTCCTTCGCATTGGTCTCCAGCCACGAGTTCTTGAACTGCAAGCATCAGATACTTGCCTTCTTTGTCAATGTCCATGCTTGGATCTTCAAGCTGCGGAATATGTTAAGAAGTGTTTAGAGCTGCTGCACTTTGCCTTTCTTTTCTTTTCAAAGCTGAATAGAAAAACTCTTTACCTTTTTTTGGAGAAGCTTATTGAGTTCTTCCTTCAGCTTTATGTAGGAATCAGCCAAGTTTGGATCCATGAAGAAATCGATGTACCCATCAAGCATTTTAAGATGCCCCACCTGGAAACAACGAAGATTTAACCAATACTATCCCCTGATACTCTGTGATCTGGTGTAAGCGTTTTAGATAGATGGAAACGAGGGAAATCACCTGTACTCCAGTGCTCAATGCACCACCAAAAAGTATCAAACTGGAATCAGGGACACCTGTGGAGTCACGTATGAGCACCGCATTGACCTTTACTTTCTCTCCAAAGACTAGCCAAGGGTATGGAATTGTCGGGAACCGCGAATTAACCGAATTCTGAAAGACAAACCGTATAAATCATTTAAACAACTGTTGGCCGTATTAAGAGACTGAGCTATCTTGAGAAATATGATTCGAGAGGCTCACCGCGTAAATTGATACTTGGCCATCATCCATTGTCTTGAATGACATGGACGTCTCTCTGTGCTGTGAAGAGAAAAAAGACAATATGGTCATTTCTCGTGATAGAAGGATGGCAAGCTAAGCAAGAGACAAAGGACTTAGACTCACCACAACAGAGGCTATTCCAGGGAAAAGACCAGAGCAAATGACAGCGCGAACCAGAGACTGGTTGTGACTTAGCTTGTTGTTGAGAGCAGAATCTTCATGTACCAAGCCAGCTTCTTTCAGAATATAATGGAACTGCTTCCTCAGAGAATGTATCGCCTGGAGAGTTTGAGCAGACAGGAAGTTTCTCCAACAGTACTCATAAGCCGATCCTTCTCTTTCTGCAGCTTTCCACCCTTCAAAGGCGCGAACGAGTGCCATATGGTCACTGTAGTCTTTTGCTGAGAATCTCAACTTGGCTGATAAAGCTAACTAAAGAAAACAATGAATCATCAATATGCTCTCAGTTTGCGAGGTTACACCACAGAATTCGACCTATATTTTATCTACCGAAAACACCAAAGATTTCTGGTCTAAGAATGATTTTTTTTTCTAATTATCAACTACAGAATAATAATGCAGTTTCATCTACTTACGTCCTTTTTGTCTTGAGGTAGGAGGAAAGGATCTCTGACACTGAGACCCGATACAATTGTCAGGATTGGATCAAAGCAGCGGAAGATAGCACCCATTACCAGCATTTTCCCTAGCTTGGGATCAACCGGGAGAATAGATAAGAGTTTTCCTAGTCAGAAAGAAAGTGAGTGGGTAAAGTCAGTCAGTGGGCCGAAAAATAAGTTGCAAATTGTTTTGTGCAGGACTCAGAATACAAACCTAGATCTGTTAGATTTTCCTTCTCATCTAGTGCTCCAATCATTTTTAAGAATCCAATAGCATTTTGAACCTGCAACATTATATACATAGTCTCAATCAATTAGAGCATGAGAAAACTACACAATTGGCAAAATTACCCAAAAGGCATTATCTGTCACTTACAGTCAGAGGCTCTGGAGCCTGAAGTGCAGCTGACAAGAATTCGGCAATGCTTTCAACCTGAAGACTTTTAATTTGAAGGCAGAGAGAGTTTAAAGGAGTTCGCAGAAGTTCAGGTAGTTGATACTCCGAAAAAGCTTCATACACGCATTTGGGGTACAAGTGATAACATTCACCCGGCAGTAGACGCCCAGCTCTTCCCCTCCTCTGAAGGCCAAATAAGGGAGAAATACTGAGAATATTAAATGAGAAAGCTTTAAAGCTATCAAAAGATGCACCAGAAAGCATATCTCCGAAATTTTGGAAATGGTGATCATGCAATTAAATCATTCGAAGGAGTCGATGTTGAGAAAGAAAGTGTAAAGACAATAGACAAAAACACGAGAAATATACATATGGCACATATAGATACATGTAGCATAGGTTTTAGAACAATGAATTCACCTGTCGAGCAGAAGCTTGAGATATCCAGGAGGGTAGCAAACAAGGTGTATTGTTCAATGCATCATAAGTGGTCTCTTTTGCCTTTCCACAGTCAACCACAAAAACTACATCGTTTATTGTAATACTAGCTTCTGCCATGTTTGTAGCAAGAACAATTTTGCGAATATTAGGAGGTGCTCTCTCGAAAATGAGTCTCTGCAGAAACATCAGGGAAACATGTAAAGATGGGAATCACAAAACAGCGGGTTCACAATTCCTAGCCAGCAGTACAAAGCAATATATCCACAAATCAAGACTCAAATTGAAAGGAATCACATGAAGAGATGAAATCTACCTGTTCAGCACTAGCCATTGAACCATGGCATGTCAATAGCAAGACTCTATTGGGATCCCCCAGGAGAGGATGGGCTTTGATTTGGTCCCTCAGGGAGCTGATATCATCCCATCCTGTCATAAATACTAATACAGCGCCTGGGCGTTCTTTGCGGCATATGTGACACAGAACAGCCTCAACGAGATTGAATCCTATGCAATCAGGCATCCAAGACGAAAGCGAATCACGTGTCCTAGAGTTATAGCCTTCAAAATTTGACTTGCTGAGAGCTTCCTGCAATTTGGAGAAAGATTTGTGATCACATCACATAATAGGGTGAACCTATGAACTAGTATTACTGGAAGATATGGTCTGCTCAGCATACATACTTCATTAAGAGAAACATAGGTTGGTAAAACTTGTAAAATTAGCTAAGTACCTCAACAAGAGTAGTGATCTGGTTTTTCCTTTTGCGAGGCAATAACTGCTTTTGCGTTTTCCATGTCTTTTCTTGGCCATAATCATCAACTTGGTTGAAAGAAGTCAACTTATATCCCGTCATTTCCAGTACATCCTCCAAAAAATGTGCCTTCACTGGATGTGTAAAACCCTGAAAAAAGATCCGTACGTTCAAGTCTACAAGAGATATAAACAAAATACGGAAAGAGTACTGAACCAGACCATCAAAACTGAAGTAAGGAAGGACAGTTATTTACAGGAATGTGAATCGTAGGTGCCCCTCCATAATAATTAGAAAATAGTTCAGCATTCAAAGTGGCACTCATGAGAATCAATCTCAAATCCGGACGCCGTGGAAGAAGCTCCTTTAACACTATAAGTAAGAAATCTGGAACCATACAAAAAGAGGAGAATAAACAATTATGACATTCGTTTTACAAAAATCTAGACTTACACTAGATATGTAAAATATGTACCTTCATTCATTCCCCGTTCATGAATCTCATCAACAAAAACATGTGTTACGCCATTCAAATTACGATCACTAAGCAGACGCCTGAGTAGAATACCACTTGTACAAAATAGAAGATGTGTGTTCTTTCCTCTCATTCCTTCTAGCCGAACTTTAAATCCAACCTAACAAAAATTCTCTGTTGGATATGAAATCACGAATATACAAGCATCTTTAAACAATATAGTGCTGACTGGAGCAATAAGAAAAACTTTCGAATTTGGTGCTCCATATGAAGCTTAAGCATCTTGGCTTACCGTTTCACCAAGAGGTTCTCCTCTCTCAGCTGACACTCTTTCTGAAACTGCCATAGCAGATATTCTCCGAGGTTGTGTACAAATGATGTTGCAGAATGCTCCTCGACCAGACTCTATCTCCGACTCCAAAATGTACTGTGGAAGTTGAGTTGTCTTACCACATCCAGTCTCCCCCGATACCACTATTACCTGAGAATTTTTGAAGGCGCTATTAATGAAGAGAGTGGCAGACACACAACGAAATAATTTTTCAGACATTATAGTAGCACAGCAAAGATTATCATCTTAAAATGTTCACCTGGTTCCGAGCAATAGCTTGAAGAAGTCTTTCTTTGTCCTTGAATGAAGGCAAGGACTTCCGGAAATTCAGCATCGTCCGTCCTTCAGGTGATTCCTATTATTCAACCCAACGACTACTGCTTTAGTCAAAATTCTTCAGTGAATGAGTAAGAAGGCAGAGGTTAAGATGATTTGTAATACCTGCCAAACTCTCTGCATATTGCGCATCCGCATACTCTTTCTCTGAAGCACCTTCTCCATAACCGAATCATCGAGAAACGCATCCAAATTTTCATCAGGAAATTCTTCAGTCTGTTTCGCATGCAGAGAATCAGCTACACCTTCACTAGCCTTTCCTGAGTTTAACTGCTGTCTATCAAGGTGTTCCTGAAGGAGTCCCTCCACTCTTCTCTGCAAACTCAAAGGAAGTACCACCTGCACAACCGGATACAGCATAAGACTAAAAGCAAATCGTGCCATATTTTTTTTGAAAAAACCAAAGGAGCCAATGTTACCTCCCGTTGTGGTCTCTTATCATCCAAATCTGGCCTATAGTTTGGAAGAGGAACCTTGCTTGCAACAACCACTTTTCCGTAAATTTCACTATCAAAACCAAAGAAACAAGAAAAAGATAAGCACATAGTTCACACACACAAAAAAAAAAGGTTATTGAACCGAAAAAAGGTCTGCTTCCTATACCTGTACAGTCCCATTCTCTTGGCAAGATTCGAGATCTGCTCATAATCTCTTCGATCCCGTTTATCTCTAGACACAATCTCTCGCTCACTATCATTAGCCAACAAAATTCCTAACTTCCACTTCCACTCATCAACATTGGCCACAGAAGATGAAGCCTACAAAGACAAATCCTCTCCATTACAATCAAGTACAAAAGCTATTAACAAAACTAATCAGTTACATCCTCACAAACACCTAAAGTTCACATTTTGAACATCCAATTGACCAACACGAACCTTATGTTCCTCGAATTCACACTCGTACTCATCATCAGAGAACTGTTCAGCAGTATACCCACTGAAACGACGACGTAGCGAGTCAGAAAACTTCTTGACACCATCATCACCACCATTACAGCTCGGAATCAAAAACTTGGGCGAGCTAGAGACAGACCCAACAATAAAAGATCTGTGATTTCCCGATAGAGACCTAGTAGGAATCTTCGTCGTCGTCAAGAAGAGGCTTATTCGTTTAGTGAAACGCATTCTGAAATGTGAAATGGACGATGAGGCATGGTTCTTCTTCTTCCACAGTAAAGGAGGTTACTTTCGGATTTGCTTTGAGCTCAATTCAAATGGGTTTCGATTTCCTCAGATTGAGAGATACACAAAACCAAAAGGGTCTCTCTGGGACTTTTGGATCTAAAAGGGTTTAGGGTTTATGTTATGTTATCTATAATGTTCAATATCAAATAATATTAACAGAGACGAACTTCTTTGGACCATATCTGAAAAATGAAAGTTATTCTAAAGAATATGGACCACATGGAAATTATTCGAAAATCTACATGGAAAATGGTCTATAAGAGAAAGAAAAAGTCCTAATTCTAAGACGATTTATTTATGAGTATAAATAGATTGATAATCCTAGGTCGTAATTAATCTTTGAATTCTTGCATCTCTTAAACTTTACAACTTTTGTATTCGAGAGTTTTATCAATAAAACGGTAGACTTTCGATCATCATTTTTACTTTTTTGCTTTGAGTAATTCATATTTAGAGAATATGCGATCCCTAAAATTTTCATAGACAAGTTTTGGTTGTGTGATTCTTTCGGTTACACAATATATATTAGAATTCTCGCTCACACAATATAAATTACCGATATTTAATTCATATGAATACTATACATTTGTAGGGGAGTTATTGGAAGCTTGATTTGTAAAGAGTTTGTGGATTTGGAAAATCTAGAAATTTTAAAAATTTTCAAGATTTGTATGGATTTTAAAAATTGTGTTTTGCAGAATCTTCAAGACATTTGTAGATTGTTATGGATTTTCAAAATTTTCAAATAATTCTTTCTAGTGATTGTTTTGCAAAGTAAATATAAGATTAATGATTTTTTAGAATATATATCATTTATGATAATGAATATTTTTATAATTATAATGAGAGAGGCTAACAGGAAATCTTCACCCGAAGGTGAGAAAAACCTCGAGTTTACTACTTTATATAGCCACGGTGTGAAGCCCGTGCGGAGATCTGAATGGGGAACGATGAGATATGTCGGAAAGCGGTTTAGGTACACCGGAAGAAGACTACCAGAGGGAGTCGCCTAGAATTTGCCTTAGTTGCCGCCAGAGAGAAAACTAGGTCTATTAAACCCTTTTTATTACGCAAACTCACTTACTTAATAAATAGTTAACTTTAGAAAAAATTAAAGAACATT
>OVAP01000276.1:0-42031 GCA_900406295.1 Aurinia saxatilis | reverse complement strand
GTAACTTGATCATATATAAGATATTAATATGTAAAGACAATGGTATATATTGTTCTTTCTAGGAATACTTCAAATAAATAGCATTCACAACTCTAAAATGAAAGGAAAAATCAATTTGAAAATTTTACAAGTTAATACATAACATAAGTGATTTTGTTACGATTGTAGCAAATTTTTTTTTTTTATATATGTAAAAGAAAAATCATTAAATTATAGTCCTTGGGAACATGCTTAATTTACAACAATGCCATTTTTTATTCTTTTTTGGTGAAAAATAATATTACACTTCACTTGGTTTGCAGATCTTAGCTGTCATGGCAAAAATTTGATTCAAAATAAATTAAGAGAATATCAGTCTCGTTTCTTACTTCAACTAATTGTTACTTCTGTAATTTACTGTGGATATGAGTGTATTTTTTCTAGAATAGAAAATAAAACATTAAGTAAAAAAATCAATTTAGAAATGTTATTTGGTTCATGTGTAGAGGGGTATGATACATTTTGAAATACCATAACCGTAAAAACTGATACATTTCCATCTTTGTAAGTACCACAAATAACCTCGCTAAGATTACTAATTCATTATTAGTCTAAATGATTTACAGTTAAGAAATGATTCTTTAATAATCGATACTACTCATCTTTTTAGCTAAGTTTAAAAAGATATTACATTTTTTCGTTCACAACGGTGATAGTGGCAAGAAAAATGTTGACTGCAGAAAAATTTTACCCAAAGGCAAAAAAAAAGAGGAACCACATGCATACTTGTGGTTAGGCCTAGTTGTGGTAGCTCATTGGTCATCGACAAAAAAAAAGAAACCTTGATACATTTTATCAATAATCAGAGTGATTTGTCATTAAGAGAATACAGTTGAAAATTATGATTCTTTAATAATCGATAAAATTTTGTATTTTTAATACTCATTTGTTTTGGTTTTTGCTGTTCAAGAACAATCCAGAAAACGCCGAAGAGTCAAGGCACAGAAGAAAACATAAAGAAAAATTACACGTTAATTAAAAGAAAATTTTTTAGTCTTTATCACTGGAAATTAAATGGAAATGACGAGATGATGAGGTTTTGGTAAACCATATATGAGTAACTGAGTGTAATAAAACGGCCTAGAGGAGAGTAACAAATCTGGTTTTTAGCTCAATTANGAGTAACAAATCTGGTTTTTAGCTCAATTACAGTATAGTGACTATATGAAAAGGATTAGAGTCTAGAGGTACTAATTAAGGAGTGGGAAAACTAAATTGACTTTTGGAATATTTTAATTAACCCAATATGGTTTGGTTTCCAAATATTCGGTTTGGCTTTTGTGGTGCATTGCAACTTGTAATAAATAGGTTTATCTACATTCACATACAATATAATAATATCCTCTGTAGACCAATTGAATTCAGATATGCGAGTGTAGACAAAAGAAGTATGGCTTAGAGTAAATAAAGACAAACATACGTGGCAAAAGCATTTACCCTCAAAGAACAAACTCATACTTGTATTGTATTATACTACAATACTCAACTCTAATAGTTATTTTTTGTATAAATAGTTACGGATCCTATACTAATAGTCTTTTATACAATTCGACACAGGATCCGATGAATTTTCTTTTATATACCGATACTAAACCGGCAATTCATAGAAATCACTGTGCAATAGAACAAGTACTCAAGTTGTCAAGCTTCGCAAAAAATAATAATAATATTGGGATCTTGATAATCACGTAAAATATTAGCTCTTTCTCTTGGACTGTCATTTGAACATCTTGTTTATGGTCTTGGTTACTTGGTATACCATTTAAACATCTTGTCTGTGGCATCTCAACTGTTGGATTTAGCTCTTCCTTTTCCAATAAACAAAAAACCACTGCTGACGCAAAAAAAAATTATATATTTGTAGAAAGTGGTGAAGATAACGTGGATTAGTCCTTCTATAGAGTAGATAAATGACATTTGCCTTAGACAGCTTTAACTTCACATTTACATCCATTCAATAATTTGACATTTGCCTTAGACAGCTTGGAGAATGACTCTTAAAAATGGGTAAGTCCACAACTCCTAACATTTGCTAACAACAAAACCACACATATAACATAATTTCAGTTGTTATAACTACATAATATGAATTAGGCGGATGATGAAGCGAATAAATATCTATATGCTTCATGTTGACCGGAGTCTAAAATTCTCTTTGCCATAAAAAATATACTTCCCTTTTTTGGGACAATTTTTTATTTTTCTTCTTTTGACAGCAGGTAGCTAGATTTTATATTGGTTTAACACTATACATTATATACTTTTTTGTAAAGGCAAAATATTAGATATTATGTGATTATGTTTCACCCATCAATGAACATTATACTCTTGTGTCGGAAATGATATAAATGAAAGAATATGAAGTATTTTATTTTCACCCCAAAAAAAGAAAAGAATATGAAGTATATAAATGAAGACATTATTTCCACGTGTGATGCAATAATAAAAAAGCATGTAAACTTTAGAATTTTATAATAAAACGCTTGAGGTGTAGTAAATTCATAATCATCATATAAGATACACAAGGCGTTCAATTTTTTTAGTAGCAAGCTTTGCAAAAAATCTTGGGATCTCAATGATCACGTGAAATAATCTCAATATTTATTTTCTTTTATAACAATTTTTTTTTTACCGAAACATTTTTTTTTTTCAATTTTTTCAAAGAGATAAGTACTCCAATTTTCTTGCTGCCTTAAAGTTTAGGAGCTGCAGAAAGTTGGACTCTAGTTCTCTGACGCAAACCCTATAATTTATAGGCACCCCCTAGAGTCATATTATTTACATAAATGCCACTACAAAGTATCTTTATTTGTAAATGGCATTAACTGCAGAGCAAGAGCTTTACTTCAGTATCATAAAATATATATATATATACTCTTGGTCTAACCCGTATGAATTGATTCCACCGTAGCCACAAATGCTCAATTTTAAGAAACCATGTTTTAAAAAGTCTGCTGGAATTTATGAAACCATATGTTCTAATAATAATAATTCGTTCATTGTTCTTGTGATTCCATATGTTCATTTCATCTCATTATTCATTCATTGTAAAAAAAAAATTATTTAATAAATTCGCATCCCTTTATCTCGCTTAGGGTGCATACAAAAAACCAAACTCTTAAATTAATTCAGCTAAAAAAGAGAACGTATGTGTAAAAACCATTGAGGCCTTCTTTTGGGTGGAGAAGCATTATCTATGGCAGGGAGCTCATTTCAAAAGGAATTAGTAGAAGAATTGGCAATGGTCTGGACACAAGTGTGTGGCTGGACCCTTGGATCTCTGATGGAGTTAAAAGAGCCCCATGGATGAAGAACTGCTTGATCAATGTAGACTTGAAGGTGGCAGATTTGATAGACTCGATATCAGGATCTTGGAATATCTTAAAACTCAGGGAGGTATTCTATGATCATGATATTGATATTATCTTAAAGATGCACCGTCCAATAATGGAAGTCAGTGACTTTTGGTCCTGGGATCATACTGATAATGGGTTCTATTCGGTGAAATCAGGGTTTTGGGTACAAAACCAGGTAACCAATGAAGATATCATTATACAAGCATTAGCGAAGCCCTCTATCAATCCTCTTAAAGTCCTCATTTGGAAACTCAAGGCTCCAAGCAAACTCAGACACTTCCTTTGGCGCATTGTTTCTGGAATTCTACCAGTTAATGATAAGTTACTACGCAAGGGTTTATCTCTTGATGACAGGTGTCAGACATGTGGGAATGAGGAAGAAAATAGCAACCATGTCCTTTTCAATTGTCATGTTGCAAGAATGTTATGGGCTATGTCAGGCTTTCCCTTCCCACAACACGGATTTGATCCAGGTTATGTGCTTTCTAATATACATTATCTGTTGAGTACAAAAGATCGAGCTGACATTCCTATACCACTTAGATCTTCATTCCCTTGGATTCTCTGGCAAATCTGGAAGAATAGGAATGCTTTGACAATACAGGGGTTTCGCTTTTCGGAGCTGGATACAATCAAAAAATTCAGAGGGACTATCAAGATTGGTCCATTGCCCAAGAGGTTGGACAGAGTATTCTCAGAGATGATGATAGATTGCGGAGAGGAAGGAATAGATGGAAACCACCTGCTGCGTCGTGGCTAAAATGCAATCTTGGGGTTCAATGGGCTCCAAACTCATGCTTGTGTGGAGGTACTTGGCTGTTAAGGGATGAGAACGGTTCTGTCCTATACCATAGCCTCAGAGCTTTTGCAAATGTTGAATCAAGAGAAGAAGCGGATTATCTTTGTGTTTCTTGGGCCATCCAGTGTATGCTAGACCTGCACATCAGGAAACTAGTTCTTGGCTCTCAAACGTCAAAGCTCTTCGCTGCTGTCCTCAAACCAGAATCCTCACCCAAATTTTTGTTCCACGCCCTAGAGGTCAAAAAGCTCCTTCAAGGTTTCCCGTTCTGGTCTTTGCAAGTGGAATCCTTTCGATCTAACCTCTCGGCCTTCACGGTCGCCAAAAGTATTGTCAAACAACGTAGAGTGCACTCATATTTAGCTATGGGTCCTCCGGCTTGGAATTCCGAACTTTTGGACAGGGACACAGACTCGTAGTAGTCTCTTTTACTGTGCTTTTGTTTCCACTTCCTCTTCTACTTTCGGGTTGCTCTGTTTTGCTTCTTAAACTCTGCCACATTTGTTATTTTTATTAATCTCAGAAGGAAAAAAAAACCATTGAGGAATATTAAAATTCATATTTTATATAGTGAAGACTATATTTTGTAAAATGAGCTACTCTAGTCTAATGATGAATCCAACGTAGTCACTAGCCACCGGATGATTCCACCGTAGCCACTAGCTGGAGCCTTTCGTGTAGTTTCGGCCCATGATGAAACAACTTTGACGTCTCGGTCTTTGACATCAGGGGACAGGGGGGCTAGGACGTGCCACTTTTTTGTATATTATGTTATTATAATTTTGTAAAATTCTCTGTTTCTTTATATATTTATACAATATATCGTCTCTTTAGCTTCACACTTTTACCTTTACTATATATATATTCATAGTTTGGGGATTTGAATTTCTTTGTCCATATCCTTGCCCCATACTATCATATATGCGTTTAGAAGTTTAGTGATTATATATTTACTATAATAAAATTTTACATTTTCGTGCATCTTTAGAAAAACGATCATAATGACCACTAAGAAAATTTTGTTTTTTATCGCTTGATAAGATTATAGGTTTGTTAAACATTAATTTTTTTTTTAAATGTCAAGAAAAGGTGAATTAAAAGAAAATAACAAATATCTAATTTAAAAACGATTATAATGACCACTAACTAATGATATGGTACAAAATGAGTAGAAAAACAAATCGCTTTTATAAATAGTTTTATTTTTTATGGCAAGATTTTGTGAAACAATGGATTGAAATGACACAACCAAAAATGAAGTTGTGAATAGTAATTAATGAATCCATGGATAATCTTTTCTTCTCTTCACGGACTCAAAAAAGCAAATAGTGAATCCCTAATTCTGGACCCTAGATCACAATCACAATTCACCTAGAAACTCGTTTCTTCTTCTTCACCTAGAGAGAGCCGAGTCGAAGAATCTCCTATTGATTGAAAACGAGAAGGAAGAGTTAGAAATCATATCCAAATAATTTAAAAAATTTAAACTTTGATGGGTTAATATATGCGAAAAATGAGTATTTTTAAAAACTTATCAAACGATATTATTCTTTTAATATCTTTGCCATCTTTAAAGATCATGCAAAAAAAAAAAATCTTTAAATATGATGGATTAATACATACGAAAGTTAAATATTTTTCAAAAATTACGAAATGATATCAATTTTTTAATATTTTAGACATCACTAAAAATTATAAATTCTTAAATTCAATAGGTTAATACACATGAAAATTGAGTATTTTTTATAAATTACGAAATTATATCAATTTCTTAATATTGATACTAGAGCTAGCTTAGCTATATTTGGTGTCTTTTGGTTTGGTGTTAGATCCTTTTATTTGTCACCGGTATCCTGCTTGTATTGTAGATCTTTAGATGAAGGAAAAGAAAAACAAAAAAAGTAAAAAAAACAACAACAACAACCACAACAACAAGGGTTCTCACAAACCCAACTCCAACTAAATTTATTCTAGATGGGTGTCTTAATATTGGGCTTAGAAGGGTCGTCAAAATGTGTGCTCTGGAAAAAATATAGAGTTTCAACGTAAGGGGTATGTAGTGTAAATATGTAAGTCAAGTTGGACAATATTCAATTTGGAAATTTCCTATACTAGTCCAAAATCCATGTGGAATGGTTCCTCATATCGACGTCGAACTATCATATACTCTTTTCAACACAAAAGAAATGAATAAAAAATCGGTCTTCCTATTTAGTTGACATATAAGACTTTCTCCAATCTCCCTGATTTTTTGGTTTTGGATCTCACTACACAAAACGAAACCAGTTCACCTACTAATATCACGTTTTAAAAACAACCCAAGTTCTGTCACCCGTCAAAAAGCAAAAACATATAACCAACCAACCAAAGCAAACAAACAAACAAAAAGATAAAAACATTATTGTATAAAATGATGACTCTCTAAGCGACGACTTGGACTTACTATATAATCAATCATACTACCCGCTTGCATTATCAAGACAAAATATCCAAACACAAGAAGAAGTAGTCGAGAATGGACCTCTTCTTGATCATAGCCGCCGTGGTGGCCGCCGCAGCCTTCTTCCTCCTCCGTCAAACCACCAAGAAATCTCTCCGGCTACCTCCGGGACCAAAAGGACTTCCTATAATTGGAAACCTTCACCAGATGGCCAAATTCAACCCACAACACTTCCTTTTCAACCTCTCCAAGCAGTACGGTCCCATTTTCACCATGCAACTGGGAAGCCGTCGCCTCGCGGTCATCTCCTCAGCTGAACTAGCTAAGGAGCTACTCAAGACTCAAGACCTCAACTTCACAGCTCGTCCTCTCTTGAAAGGTCAACAAACGATGTCGTATCAAGGCCGTGAGCTTGGTTTCGGACAGTACACAGCTTACTACCGTGAGATGAGGAAGATGTGTATGGTGAATCTCTTCAGTCCCAACCGAGTTGCAAGCTTCAGACCGGTTAGAGAAGAAGAGTGTCAACGGATGATGGACAAGATCTACAAAGCCGCAGACCAATCAGGAACAGTTGATCTCAGTGAGCTTCTTTTGTCCTTCACCAACTGTGTCGTGTGCAGACAAGCTTTTGGGAAAAGGTACAACGAGTATGGAACAGAGATGAGGAGATTCATAAGCATCTTGTACGAGACTCAAGCTCTTTTGGGGACTCTGTTTTTCTCCGACATTTTCCCTTACTTTGGTTTCCTAGACAACCTTACTGGTCTCAGTGCTCGTCTCAAGAAAGCTTTCAAGGAGCTTGACACTTACCTTCAAGAACTACTCGATGAGACTCTTGACCCTAAACGTCCTACACCCGAGACAGAGAGTTTTATCGATCTTTTGATGCAAATCCACAAAGACCAACCTTTCTCCGTCAAATTCACTCACGAAAATGTCAAGGCCATGATCTTGGTTTGTAACTCATTCACCCTCATTTCTTGTTTGTGCAATTTAAGGCAAATAATTAACTGTTTTGTAATGTTATTATCAGGATATCGTTGTGCCTGGAACTGACACGGCGGCTGCGGTGGTGGTATGGGCCATGACTTACCTCATTAAGTACCCTGAAGCAATGAAGAAAGCTCAAGAGGAAGTAAGGAAAGTAGTAGGAGACAAAGGATATGTGTCCGAAGAAGACATTCCTAATCTACCTTACCTTAAGGCTGTCATCAAGGAGGCTCTTCGACTCGAACCAGTCATTCCCATTCTTCTACACAGAGAAACAATCGCAGACGCGAAGATTGGAGGCTATGACATTCCAGCTAAGACCATCATTCAGGTGAATGCGTGGGCGGTTTCTCGTGACACGGCCGCGTGGGGAGACAATCCTGATGAGTTTATTCCAGAGAGGTTCATGAATGAGTACAAAGGAGTTGACTTCAAGGGTCAAGACTTTGAGCTCTTACCTTTTGGATCGGGCCGAAGAATGTGCCCTGCCATGCATCTTGGGGTTGCAATGGTCGAGATACCTTTCGCTAACCTTCTCTACAAGTTCGACTGGAGTTTGCCTAAAGGAATGAAACCAGAGGACATAAAGATGGACGTCATGACCGGACTCGCAATGCACAAGAAAGAACACCTCGTTCTTGCTCCAAGAACCCACATTTGATTTTTAAAATAACAATGGCTGTGCAAAACTTTATATTAGGAGATTTCTGCAACTGTTGTTGGCGTTCAAGATTTTTGATCCTGCAAGACCACTCTGTTTTTTGCTCTGTTTTCATCTTTGTACCAATAATGTAAAATGCTCTTGTTGATCATCGCCAATGTCAAACAGTTTATTCAATTTGAAATACAAATCTAACTTTTTGTCATTTACAAATCACATGCATATTATCGAATTTGAAAATGATATACACCATCTCTCTCTATATACTATATATAACAATAACATTAACACTTGCGAAACAAATCTATTCAGAGACCATTGTGCCCGAGACAGTAAATTCTCAAGAACAAGTTACTGAACTTTAACCTCTAAAGCTTCAAGGCATTCTTGATCAAACCCGATTTGCAGTTCTAAGATCTTTATCTTCTGGTACATCATTTGACAACCTTAACCAGCCAAATCCGTCCTTAGCTTTCTTCCTTTGAGTGACAATGTAAACACTCATCAAGATACACATGAACGCCAACATTGACAATATCAAGCTAAGGTTTCTTCTGTTGGGACAACGGCTAAGTATCATTTCAGTTGAAACAGCCCCATCAAGACTTCCCCATGTGTTATTCATCTTCATGATCTCAATTCCATTCAACATCCCAGCAACCGTGTGTTTAACACTCTTATCCGAAGGTCCAATACTTACACTAATCAAACCCGAAGCAGAAGAAGAATACAAATCATCCACCACAAAATCAATATAATACGGAGAAGCCAAGACATAATCCGTAGCATCCGAGATATCGAAATCATGATACGCCAAATTCCCATTAACATAAATGTTGAAGTATACCATATCAAGTGACATACTAGAAATATCACAGAAATGCAACCGAATAAGATACTTATAACCCCCACTCACCGGAAACTCCCATGTCATATTAATCCCAGGAACCGCACGATCCTTTCTTTTCACCACGCGAGCAGTGTTATACACATTATCAGGACCAACTTCACGACTCGCCCCTCCAAGCCTATACTTAATCCTACCGGAGAAGTAAACTTCCTCAGACTCAGAACCATCACCTCCTCTGAGAAATCTCGCATCAGGAACCCAACTTCTCCACAATGTATCATTAAACGGAGTGACTAACCTCCCGCCAACATTGATTCTGTAAACAACTTCCATTGCTTGTTTAACCAAACCATTAAATCTCTCAGTACCATGATTAGATACAAAAGTCGCAACATCCTCAATCAAATCTTTAGGTGCAGAGATAACTTCGATAGCATTAACAAATGCTAACTTGGAATCTTCACTAGGAACTAACCTAATCACAACTTTACCAACATCAACCCAAATTAGAAACTCCCTAACCCTAAACTCATCATTATCGCCACTAAAGTTACTAAGTACGACGTATCCGTTAACGATTACGTGAAATTCGACGTCGCTGAAATCGAATTTCGTGGAATTAAAGCGGTGGAAATGGAGACGTACCATTTGATATCCTTTCTCGATAACGTTGAATTCGTATTTCGCTTGTCGTTTGAAAATCCGTGCGGTTTTGTAGATTTGAGGAAGGCTTAGAGATGGATCTTGTGATTGGAGAGTGATTGATCCTTCTGATGAAGAAAGTTTTACATTGGAAAGTGAAGAATCGGAGATGAAGCGGCGATTGTCGACGGTGGAGTCAGTGACTGAACCACAATCGAGGAGGTACTCGTTGGCCGGAGAGAAGGAAATAGCGACGGAGACGGTGAGTGAAGTAGAGAGAAGGAGGAGGAAGACGATGCTTCTTCTTCTTCTGCAGAGATTCGCCATTATTGCTTAGTGTATTGTGAGCAGACGATTAAAATGTTTATGAGTCAGCGCGTCATTTCAAAATCCGAACCGATGTTATTGGTTTGTCATCTATCCGAACCAATTGGTATAACAAAACCGAACCGATCTGAATATGTAAATGCTTATTTAAATCCAGAAATCCACAAAAATGAGTTGATGTAGATTCAAATTTTGAATGATATATACATACATAAGTTGGAAATTTTGTAAAGTTTTTTTTTTTTACCTCTAACATGTGTGAAAATGAATTTCAAAAGAGATAGTACGTAGTTGACAAATAAGAAAAATTAAACCCTCAATAGATCAAATTCTATTTCATAGAGTATTCAATAATTTCATCATCGTTACATGCTCCAATATCAATCACCATTGTATTATTGTTCTTCACAGGCAATACTCTACAACAATCTCTTCTTGGTGCCTGAAGAACATAAAAGTGATCAATACCATAACTTATACAGAAGTATAACATTTGAGGTTAAGGAGAGTTACGTTACCTTATCTTTATTCCACCTATCCGGATCAGGTTTTTTAAAAACAATGACCCGACGAATATCAGAAGGATCAGCTATATCCCAATCACATTCAGGATCCCACATGTCGTACCATCTCACATAGTCACTAGCAGTTCTATTCAAGGTCGAATCGGGTAGTGCATTGGAGAGATAATACACTCGAGGACGTTGGCACGCGTTCTTGCTGATAAGACGAGTGTTAAAAGCATAGCCTTTCTCATCCCCACGTCTGTACCAATCTAAGAAAGTGCGCATTGGAAGCTCCATCTCTCTCGGTGATATCGAGCCGCGTATGATCTGGACAGTGTATCCCCACGAGACGGACACTGTCCAGAGGCGCTCCTTGTCGTAACAGATGGATTGTTGCGTGAGACTTGCGGAGTCGAGTTTTGCTGCGATCATGAAACGTTTCATGGCGTTGACTCGGTTCATTTTGGGGAATATTGGATCAACCAAGTCTAGATGATGGATCGAGACTATTGGGGCCAGTGGATGGGCTGATAATAGGCCCAAAATTTTGCCGAATAGATCAACCTGCAATTTATAGTGCATAATATTACTTAGTCACTAATTATATGGTAGATAGTGGGGAACAGAGATCCCAAAATTCGATATACATACAGTATCTCATATTTTATGGTTTGATTAAAAATGAGATTTCGTTAGGTGTTCGGTGTTCCTTAGATCTATCATAGGAATAACAAAAATAGAATAAACAAATTTTGTAAAGCAAATCACAATAATATTTGTTTAACAATTAACGCACGGAGGAATGAGGAATGAAATAATAACACGTAGGGTGTTGTAACAACTAACGACATATTTGACTTCAAGAGTTAAAAAGCTTAGTGAGCGACCATGACTTAGGTGAGCCTAGAGACCTATGTCAGTGCCGAAATTGTCGCCAATATGTCAGGACAAAATTAAATTACTAGATGTGAACTATAACCTTAGAGATGACTATAGATCGTAACAGCTTTTCTTACTAAACCTAACTTCATTATACGAATATGAATGCACTTCAAAACTTATCCATCCATGGTAGAAGATCTTGAACCTTGACAAACATATCTTATATATCAAATTATAAACAGTAATGTAAAATTTTGGGGAAAAAAAAGGATAGGTTATTATGCATTTTTTGTTGTTGGTGCTTATGCATGTATATGATTTTTCAACGAAACTAGACCGAAAGAAAATTAAATTTGTCAACAAAAGAAAGAAAAACAGTGTGTGAAAAGATTGATGAACAGAAAGAGAACTTTCCAAAGAATACGACCAAAATAAAACACTATTCAATTTTTTAAATGGAAGTAAAGAACAAAAACAAAATCATTTCAACCCCAAAAAACGGGTATGAAAAATCTTCGAATGGAATTTTTTATATATTTACATTAACAACTGTATCAATCAAAAGATTTGTTACTTTAATTACCACCGAATTAAAAAAAGAATAAAATCTTAGGAAATTAAAGAAAATGAGGAACAGAGGACTAACCTGATGAAAACCAACTTCACGAGTCAAAGGAACACCAAGCTCAGACATACAAGCATGAATCCGATCATCGGAACCATACAACTCCGGATACCTTTGAATACAACGATCTTGCATTTTCTCCAATGCCTTAGCCAACGGATAACTAATCGCAAACCCTCCTCCACCATAAGCCATTCCATAAGAGAATCTCAGATTCTGAATATGACTCTCCGAAGAGCTTCCGATATAATAAAACTGTTTATGATCGTATTTCCTCAAAACCCTCACGAGATTCTCCGGGAAAAACACTGTGTCATCATCTCCCATTACGATCCACCTCACGTTTTTCTCGGACTCTGTTCCGTTCAAAAGCCGCACTGTTTCGGACACGATCCTCGTCAGTCGTAAACCTGATCTGTTACCATTCTTGTACTTGTACTTGAACCTTGTCGTGTTGGAGGAGATTCGAACCGGAGGTAAACCGGTGTCGTTTTTCTGGTTGATGGGTTTGTCTAACCAAACGACACCGTTCATGTTCGGTCTCCACCAGAGCTTCACGTAGTCTCTACGGTGTTTCCACAGCTTTGAAGAAGCGGCGATACCGAAGACAACGTGTTTGAGTTCGGTTTGTTGTTCCGGTTCTGGATCTGAGACTGAGACAGCAGCGAGGTTGATGAGAGATCGTGGTGGGGCGTAGGAGGAGATGAAGTTAAGATTATGGTAGAAAACGAATTGGATTGAGAAGATAATGATGAGTGTTAGGATTAATTTCGAGATTAGCCAAAACAGAGAATACGTTTTAGCTCTGTCGTATGATGAATATGATGATGCCTTTTGATGATCTTTTTTACTCTCTCCCATCTCGGAATAACACATCAACCGGCCAAGTTAACGAAACTACGCCGTTTTTTAATTAGTTTTTGTTGTGATGGTGATTGTTTAGAGAGGGAGGAGGAGCTTCGTATTAAAAGGGAGACGGAGGAGATGATAACGATTAATGATTTATATTTATAATCTTTGATTCTAAGTGTTTTATCGTATGGAAAAAAGGTTAATTTCGTCGTTATTGAGTCCTTGTTCGTGTGTTTTAAAATTTAACAAAAAAATAGAGTAAAACTTGACTATATATCTTTTTTGGAAACATTTATTTTAAAAATTATACTACTTTGGAGGTGTATCGAAAGTATTGATACATACTTTGATAAGATCGGGTCAAAACTACCATTTAGCATGATCAATGTTAGCATGATCAATGATTTGTTTCTGGTAATTATTTATTTTCTCTTTTATTATGTTTGATCAAAATTTATTTGATATTTTCGTTTAAGCGGTAGTATTTTAAATAATCTTAAATATAAAACCGATCGTGTTAAATACCGTCAAAACGTGACATAATTATAAGTGATGAGATTACGAAATTTATCAATTTTATTTATATTTTGACATTTGTCAAAGTAATAATAAAAAAAATCAATTACAATTTTTTGTTTTTGGTAAAAAGCTTTTGTTTGAAAATATTTTGAAGTAATTTATCTTTGTAAATGATATAATTGGATAGTTGAGAAAGAAAAGAAGATTTTAAGAAGGTTGGAATTGCAAATGTCTTTTGCCTAAAGTTATCCATTAAAATTTTTGTAACTTCCTTCTTAACTATGTCCATAATATAGGAATGTTAATTTTTTTTAGAAAATGTGAATATACTGGAAAGTTTATCAAAGGAAATTATATTTGGGAAAATGTATTATAACTCAAATGGGAAAATTTATTGGTGTGCAAATATATAATGTCAAAATAATTCATTTTATATTTTTCATATCCTTAAAACAAAACTTTTATGATCATGTCAAATGCTAATGTAAGGTGAAGATTTATAGCCTAGCTACTCGGATAAGTGTTACATGTATCTGAATGCAAATGTATATTGTTGGGAAAAAAAAGAAGGTTCGATTATTTAAAAATGCAATATATGATTAATTTATATAACTCCTCTTTTTCAGTCTAAACAGGTTGTATATTACCTTGGTAGAGTGACTTGTGTTGCAACTTTGGTCACAAAGCAGTTGGCACTACCAAAAACTGTAAACAGGTGCCAGTACAAAACAAAACCCCTCCTATTTACCAAAAGAATAGACAACATTATCAAAGATAGATAACTATGAAGGATAACCCAAACTAACTTAGGATTGAATACGATTTTCCTTTGTATCACTTTTAGCCGTGTTGAATACGGTTCTCCTTTGTATCATTTGATGAAGCACCGGTAATAGATGAGAAAGTAGCACGGTTCTCCTTCGCACCAAGACTATAATATAAAGTTAAAAACGTAGGGATTAAAATAACAACTTATTATCATCTAAGCTCTTAATTATTCTACCCTTCTAGGCTCTAGATCTTTTACCGAACTGCTATCAAATTATTTAAAGACTGGAAAAACACCAAACCATTGTCTCCTCTAACTACAAATGCGAAAAGGTGAAGATTTCTCTGGGAAAAAATAATACCAATGCCATTAAACTCGGCACTGTTTTTGGTTCGACTTTCAAAATATATCAGAAACATACCCGCACTGAAGCGGGTTGTTTTTTTTAAAGGGTAAACTCCAGACTGGACAAGGTTGTTAACATACAATTCTAACTGCAATGGCTGTTTAAGATTATTACTGTGTGATTATACGATCTACCGATCTAGCAAACGTTGATAATTCTTTGGATTTTCATGGTTTCAACTTTCAAGATTTGTCAATATAAAGCTTTATAGATAAGTTTATATAACCTTTACTTATACAAATACTAGTTTCATTGCATCTCATACAAACGACCACAATATCACAAACCCCTAATACATTCAATACCAAGATGGACCACTTACACCATCTATACACACCATAACAGTGGTTTATCAGAATCCTTTGTGATTTTTTCCGGCACCCTTTTTTGGTGAGGTAGCCAGTAGAGTTGATGCGCCAGCCGACCTGAGGTTCTCTAGTAATGTGTCTCGCCCGGATAACAGAATCTTGAAGAAACAATCGACTTCCTTCGAAACAAGATCTAGTCCGTTCGATAAGTCTGTGACCGAGTCCTTCAATGGCTGCAGCGATGTGGGATCTACTGACCCTTGTTGGATCGCAGGGTACAGCTTTGTAACACCCGAATCAACCGCCTCAAGCTCTTTCAGAACCGTTAAGCCGTCAGATAAAAATATGTTCTTGATCTCTGCATTCATGGTGTTCTGCATTTCCATGAAGGATTGTGCCCATGGAAGCTCGTTTGATACGGTAAGGTATAACAGATTCTGCGATGAACCTGAGAATGCTGCAGCAAAAACACTGGAAATGTATAAAGTCTTGACCTTTACACCATACATAGCTCTCATCAAGACTTTTCCTTTAGCCGAGTTTTTCACCTTGGGGAGATTCAAGGTCTGAACGAGGCTGGTTAAGATTGCACGGCAATTATCAACTCTCGGGTTCTTGGAAACAATGTGTTGCTCCCAGCTATCAAGGGACGATTGAGCTTTTGACAGATTCTGAGGAGAGGTCGCCTCTAAGTTATGCAGAGCAAACTGAAGTAAAAGATGACCTTGGTTAAGACGGGTTAGTTCCGAGCTAAAGACATTGCAGAGATCAAGAAGCTTCACGCTAATGTCGAGGTACACATCAACCCACTTATCCTCCCAATCGGAAACCGGAAGCTCTAGATCAGTGATAAGGGTCTTGATACTATTATGTGTCTCACAGAGAGACTCCATAGCTTGCTTCATCCATGAAACAGTCAGAATTTCACTCTTTTCCTTGGGGACAAGCTTAGTAATTGAAGCTGCTAAGTTCGCCTCAAAACTGTTCAACAGGGCGAGAAGCTTAGGCGATTGTACCAAGTTCTTGGAAGCTTGATTCTTGAAAGGGTTTCCAAAGGGAAAGAAGTTGCGTGGAGGGTCTTGTGGACGTCCCATCTTGTAAGTTTCAACTGCAAAAAAAGCAAAACAAAGAAAGAAGACCAAACAAAGATAACATCAATTCTCAACATATCATAAAACAAAAATCTTGAATCCATATCAAATTGTTTTAAGAATGAATCTTTTCTCAACAGATCTACTACACAAGGACAAGGTAATGAAACCTCTCATACAAAAGTCAACGGCAAAGTTATAATTTTCCCAAGATCTGATTTTTTCAGAAGGAAAAGGTTTGAAATCAATAGATCTAAGACTCTACCTCAAGATGCAAGAGCTAACTCCAAATTTAAAGGGTAAAAAATCCATTTTTTATGCATACAGAGCAAAAACCAGATCTTAAAATCTAAATTCTGAAGAACCCAATTCACATAGAACAAAGAGATAAGAGACTAACATAAAGGAGCAACGAAATGAAGAAATAGAGTAATTAAATCGAAACTCACCTAAAGAGAATAGATCCGTGAACAAAAACTAAAGGTTACGCCAAAATATGTAACTTGAATTCACCTGATAGAGAAGTATCTGAGAAAACAAGATAAAGAAGAAATAAGAGACGGAGAATCAAAGGCAAAAATGAATCGTATCAGAGCAATAAATCTAAAACTAAAGCAGCATATTTGAGACAAATCAGATGAAATCAAGGGTCGGTTAGTGTTCTTACCAACAAAATCAAACACTAATTGTGAGAAGTAGAATTTTCCAGGAAAGATAAGAAATGATTGTAACGCGTTTGGTGTTAATAAGACTAAAGGGTGGTCATCGTAATAACAAAGAAGATGCCGTATTTCTGCAGATAAACAAGCAACTAAAGATAAGAAAATTAGGTTGGTTGACGTTGATTCGAATAGAGAGGGTTTTATTAAACTTACTGGGCTGTGACGGAAACATTATCAATGCGTGTACGATTGATTAGCCACTAGGAAGTAGGAACACACATTTTGTAATTGTCTACTTGTTGCGTTTACTGTACACCACTTGACTTAGTCAATTTTGGCCTGCTGATATTTTTCTAATCCAATCCGACGGCTAGGATTCTCTGATGACCTTTTGTGATTGTGGAATTTTCACCAATTGTATATAGGGACTATAGTTTGAGTAATTTTTTAAGGATTAATTTGAGTGGTAGATAAAACATAATTTTGACTCAAGTGGCTAAACGTTCAGGTCTAGTTATGAAGATAAAATGGCTTAGTTGATCTCTCCCTAGAGAAAAAAACTGTCGTAGGTTCTAGATTATTTCCAAAATTAAGCATGAAACATAATAATTTGTAAGTGATTTTGCCTAAAATGAGTGAATTTGTCTGTTAAATTAAACATGTTTTTTGCGTTTATGAATGTGTTGTCTACTTGTCTCTTTTTTTTTTCTTGTCTTTACGCAAAAAAAAAGGTGTCTGGATGCAACCTATCTTAAAAAGAGTATAAACGTGAGGGGAATCATACTCTGCAACTCTTTACAAAATTTGTAAGTAAACTGTTTTCAACTTTGCTTGTGCAAAAAAAAAAAGTAACAAAATTTGTGAGTTCTAACTTTGTAACTGATTCTGGTCAAGAAACTCTTCGTAAGCAGAAGATCCACTTGAAGAGTCACTTTCGTATTGATCTTCTTCTTTTGGAGACAGAGGAGGCGATAGCTGAGGCTTCTTAGAACCTACAACAAAGAGTGTCACTTGGTTTTGCAACTCAATAACTTGAATACATAAATGAAATGGTTTTGTATGTCAGAACCAAACCTTTACTAGTGTTTTGACTTTGGAACTTCTTAGAGTGACGCCTGATGAGTTTCTTAGCTTTAGTAATCGTTAATTGTCTTGCAAAAGGAGAGAAGTCTGACTCGTTGTCACTCCATTCCCCTGGGAACCTGTCTTCTGCTTCCCCTCTCATTGTCCGAAGCACGAATTTCTTCGCCTTTCGTCTTTGTGTATTGAAAAGACCTCTAATCGATGTGACAAATCCATCACCTGCATTGTCACCAGGACGCTTCTCCCATGCTCCTGAATCTTGATCTGATCTTCCCGAGTTGTCTCTCGAGATCACACCAGCCTCGTCTTTTGAAACATGAGTTTTGTCTTTGAATTTTTTCATCTACAAATATACCATTGAATGAACACGAGTCAAGGACACATAATCCATAGGCCATATGCATATATGGATGGTGCAATGGTCTTACTTGCATTCCAGTGACCGACTTGAGGACGCCCCATATAATGTGTTTCTTAACTCGAGAGAAGAGTCTCCTCCATGTACCGCTGAATTCAGCACGATGAAATGTGTCCATCAGCAGCTTCAAATCATTCACAACAAATCTCGATCCCTCGTAAGTGATACACAATTCCACCTAGCTCAAAACCATATTACACCGATTTGAGTTTATTGTGATTGGAAAAACTACAAAACCTTTTCGCTTAGGTGAGTTTAATCAACTGACAGACCTGACTAATCTTGATGGTTTGGAACTGCATTATCTTTTGGGGCCTTGATTTCTTGTCTTCCAATGACTTTTCCGCCTTCTTTTCTTCACTAACCGAGCGACCAGACTTGGTATTTTTGGAATCCTTCATGGAAGACAGGACAAGCTCATTAGCTACAGATTCTGCCACCGTCTCCTCCCATGTTCTGTCAAAAGAGGATGTTCTTCTCAGTTCCGGCCCTGAACCACGGAGTGAACTTGACTTTGAGCTTGAACTTGAGCTTGAATTTGAGCTTGAATTCTTTGACCTCTGAATGCATTTTAAGGAAAAAAGTATAAAGATTTTCAGAGATGACATGAATGTGAGAATAACAAAGGAAGAAAACTAAACATAAAAGTTAAGAAAAGTATCACAAAATAAACATCAAAATCTACCTGACTTAAATCAGATGCAGAGAGCGAAGCTGCCACTTCAGCGAATGAACCTTTCTTGATTCGCCTTGATCCTGCGGTTGTTGACACCTTCCAAACTTCCTGGAGACAATAGACAAGCACAAATCTTAACTGCTTAGCACCGACCTATATCCTGTTAATTAGCTGATTAATGAGAAGTGAAATAGATAAACAACAAACCTCCCTTCTCTGTGAATGTTGCTCCTCTCCTGGGAAGATATACTCCCACATCATTGTATACATTGTTTCTGTCAAATGGATTTTTAGAGGATAGATATCAACCTGTCAAGCAAACACAAGACAACTCCATTTAAGTATACTTCAGTCCACACTTCTAGCATGCTGAGCAATTTTAAAAAGCTCAAGCTTTGTAGTTATTAGTTTCACGGAACATAATAGATAAAGAACTTGCCTGGAAAAGTTCATAAGGAGCATGGCCGTCTTTCGGGGCTGCTTGTCTTGCATCTACTTGTAACATCACTTTCCTGTATCCAATAGATATAACACTCAGATTTTCCAGTCGTGATATTGTAAACCTTTTTGTTCTCCACAATGACTTTCTACGACTAACAAAACAAATGCTACACATAGCAGTGTGGCAAGAGCATCTACAAACAACCATTCAAGAACTATCTACATGTTCCCAAAGATGCATAAAATAAAAACTGCATTACTAAAACTAACTCACGTGCCCCATTCCGGAGGAGGATTCCATGCTGACAGAACAGTATCAGATTTGGCATTCGGTAGACAATTCCGCAGGACGAAGTATCTTGTTGTGAATTGGGCAATCCCAATGTCTCTGTAGTCCCGGTTAAAATCATAAATCTGTAAAGAAATGTGTAACAACATCATATCAGGGACTTTCTTGACAAAAAGTTAGAAGTCAGAGTTGAGATATAATGAACAAAAAAACAAAAACTCGAATGTTGTCCCCAAGTTACAAGATCTATAATAGTCAAGAACTCACCATATTGTCTATTTCAACCTCCGCAAACGCTTTCCCATCTAAAAGCATAGCCCATACGACTTTGTTGATTTGTAAGGAAATGCGCATGGCAGAGGATGGTCTTTTGTTCTTATCTTTTTCCAACAACCTTAGCTCCGCAGCATTCTTTACCGAAATCCGCAATTCAGTATATGCTGTCTTCCTAGATTGTTGCACGTTGAGATACCCTTTCCTCAGTTGATCCACCTACACATAGTATAGTTTACTAGATATCTTTCGATCTGGAAAACGATTATTTACTTGCAGAACTATTCTCTCACCAGTATTGGCTTCCCACCAGTGATCATCCAGAAATCGCTTTCCTGTTCAAGATTTATGGTTCCTGAGTTACTTCCACTGGTCGTCAATTTTCTGATATCATCAAGAAGCAACATTACATCCCTCTCTTTCTGTTCAAGTTCAATTTTCGCGAGTTCCACTTCCTCAACGCCATCAGGAACTACCTCATCAATTTCCTCCTCTTCGTCATCATCTTCTTCACCAGTAAGTTTCAAACCATCTTTCTGAGGCCTGAATTTCATTTGCATTTGTAGTAATAAGATACAGTCAGGGACAAATTTCAACCGCAAAAGAAGTTCTATTTACAACGCAGGAAAAAACTGAGGGAGTGTTTGATGAAGTTGCAGCTACACTTACTTTGGTAATCTTGCAAACAAAAGATTGGACAAAACATCCAACATAACTTGAAACTGACGTGATGTCATCGATGCTTGAATATTGCGAGAATTGAAAGTAAGCTCTTTCAATGGCTTGACCTGTAGCATATAAGACCAATATGAGTCTCGCATTTAAAAGAAAATCTTTAGGTTAATGCATATACATCATTTCAAAAGGAGAAAAGCCTACAAAGATCGTACATTTTTATTATAAAAAGGTTTTACCTTGAGGTCTGGAGACACACCTTTGTGCCTAGTGTATTGAAAGTACATGTCACACGGCATAAAAACCCTTTCAAGCAGCGCGCCAGTACGCTTTGCCTTTGGAGAGCTTCTTTTAATCCTTGGGAGCCATTGCACCCCTGCTCCTGGATCGACATCGGTAGGTGCCACATGAGCTTGGACATGCTCCAACATCATGGACACTTCCATGCGTGTCCACGTCATGTCAGTGCTAGTTTCAGGATTATGATCATTTTCATTCTGAACTGCCTTTTCAATCATATCATACCCAAGATGAACGACTGAATGAAATGATCGCGCCAAAACACGTCCACTAGCTGCAGCCAGCAAAAACCTACCCTGGTAAATGAAGAGAAAATGTAAATAATTATGCAGTAAACAACACTGCAAGGTCTTTGGAACCATTTTACGGATACAAAAGGCCACTCTAGAGGTTGGATCGATTAACTTCGTTTCATGTATTTGGTTCACCTGGCCAACTAAGAATATCCTACTTTATCAGAACCATCTGAAGAGTTAGTATATTGCAGGCATAACAATTTTCAAGATATGGAAGAAACTGAAAAAATCGTAGAGAACAACATTGTGAGTAATAATACGTCACTCCGATGTATTCTTCTGAATTTCAAAGGCATACTGAAAGTAGTGATTTATGCTTACATTTACGTCTTCAGAATGGAGATTGAACTGTGGCTCAACAATGTTCACCATAAAATGCCGAGTTCCTTCTTCCTCTGAACCATTTGTACTGCCAGACTTTATGGCTCCTACATCAAGACAGATATATAGGATATAACATATGTGCACGGAAAGTAAATTTGTGGGTCAGCCAGAGTTACCTATTGGGAAAGATGCAAAGTTCTCTGTTTTATTAGGTTCTGATGAAGGTGAAGTAACTTCCACAGGCTCTTTGGATTGGGAAGTGAGGTTTTCATTGCCTGTGGAAGGAACTTTACCCGAGTCATCTTGAGGACCCTCTGATTCAGAATCCTTCTTGTTCCCTTCAAGTAACTTCCTCTGAGCATACAGACGTGATGGGGAAGGCTTAGAGGCTTGAAATGCTTTGGACATCCCACCAGCAAAAGACAAAACAGCATCTCTATTTTCTATATTCCACAGTAGCTTTAGTCCATAAACAAAGATACGCTGACAGTTGTCCGCTATCACGACATTGTATCCATCATCATCGCTCGGGTCTGAATGTGAATTCTCCTCATTTTCACTTTCTTTCTCATGTGTAGATCTCGCATCTACTTTCTCACGGTATATTTTTCCTTCCTCCTTCCAGACCATTAGTCTTTCAGGGTCAGCCTTAGGGGCCTGCCTCCGGATTGTGAAGTAATCTGACGAAAACAGAAACCCGTCGTCAGGATGCCTCTCACTCATAGAATTCTCATTTTCAGGAGCAACTCTATCAGCTGATCCTGATTGTGAACCTGTTCGCGTCATCTGAACCGGCTTTGAGCAATGCTGATCCCTTTTCAAAAAGGCTTTAGGCACATGAAGGTCTATTCCCTGGTATACTGGATCAAGTGTGTCACGCTTGCATTCAAACGTAAAATCTTGGTTCCCGCGACTGAAGCAGATTTCATATTTCAGCTTGGCCATGTTAAATGTCAAGCCCTTGGCAGGATTAGTATAATCCAGTACCATATGCTTTATACAAATGGGTGTAACATCTATTCGCATCATATATTCCGTCATCACTCTATCTAGAGACAAATTCCCTGATCTTGGGATTCGTGGAACTCCAAAGCGAGGCCACCGGGAGAAAGTGCGAATTTTTAAAGGAGGAAGATAATTCATGTTCCAGAATCTGATCAACCATGCCAGATCATGAGCACCAATGTTTATTGTTGGTGGAGATATAGATGATTTCTCAGGCTTAGACTCGGATCCAGCTGCGGATACAGATGGGCTACGTCTTAAGGAGAAATCAAAACGCAGTGAAAGAGAAGTAGACCTGAAAGGATCATAAATCTTATCCCGAGCTTTTCCTTCAATAGGTAAAGCAAACAGATAATGATTTAGTGGACTCTTAGACTCGCACTCCCAATCCATTCGAACTTCAAGACTGAACCGTGGAACCTCAAGGAAAGGGTAGCTTGATGGACAAGGTGGAGGGTTTGGATAACGTCTAGCCAAACTTTCAAAACTGCTCATGAAAATTTTAATGTCATCAGCAGAGAAATGAATGCGACCATCTGTCTGCTGTATCTCCACAGAGGCAGAGGTCATCTGAAGTTTGTCATGATTTTCATAGGGGTCCGGACTAGAGAGAACAACCCACTTTGTCTCAGCAAAGGACAAAACAACATTTCCATGGATGTAATTTCTCATTTCATCCCACCATGGTAAACTTTTCTCCTTTTTGGGAGGTGCAATAAGACCAGGACCTTTGAGACTAAGATTAGCTCTACGAAGAGCCACAGTGAAGGCATAGCTGATATCAGCAAGTACTGGTTCATATCCAACTCCAAAGGAGATCTCTCCTTTCTGAAAATGTAACGGTAAGTCCATGTATGTTTTCATCGCGGGTGTTGTTCCAGTGGCTGAACGGAGCATCTGCACCTTTCTCCATCTTCCTACGAACACTTCATGGCTTACTTGGGGCTGGAAAGCTGTTGCCTAAAAAATAAAATATGCAGGATGTAACAAATTTGTAATCCATTTGTTATGTATTACACCGTAGATAATATAAGGACGTAATGGCTTATAGAATTTTCACCTACCAACATATAATCTAATACCCACTAGATACGTTTCTAGTGGTATTTTCTAAAGAGAGAAGAGAGAAGAGAGAAGGGCAGTATTACCTGCTGTGCCAACACAAGACGGCCTTCGCATTTACCCAAAGTTGTAGAGAGTAGAGGAAATGTGTAATTTCTTATCTGAACAGCAAGAGTTCCTGTGTTTAACCGAAGATTGCTTCCATAAAGTCGCGAAAAAGGTATGTCTAAGTCTTCACTTATAGGATCAAGCTTCTTAACCATTTCTATCATCCCAGCTTCACCTCCACTAATAGCTGTCAAACTTAGATCCAAATCTGTAACAGAAACCGAAAGAAGAGATGTCCTAGAAGTGCTCATCTTAAAACCAGCCTGAAAACCTTCTTTACATGCACCTGAACCATCTGAATGTCTTAAACCTTGACAAGACCTGTAATATGAATTAAAGGATTGTTTATATAGTTTTTCTTTCATCATTTGGATATTGGCAGGATCTTGCAGGTCGATTTCTTCTCCCTCAAAAGTAATATTTTTCTCGCTCTCCGACTCATCTTCTCCGATTTTAGGAACTTGGTTGCCATTGGAAATTAATTCATCAAGGAATTTCATCCTTACGGCTAACTCGTAAGCTTCTTTCCTCATCAGATGATAATGCTCATCAAGCCAACCTTGGAGAGGTTCTTCCTCAATATCAAACATTAACTTACGGATGCAGAATCTTACACGTCCAAATTTTTTCGACCCCGGTTTTTTAGGTGCTGAGCTTTCCTTTTTGATTGGAAAAATGAGTCTGGTTTTGGCATTGGTTACAAGCTTCAAAGCCCTCAGCATTTCTTCGACAGCATCATCGATAGCACGGAGTTGTAGCCTGAAAGGCATGCATATTTGCATATCAAGCCCTTGAATCACCCAATCCCATGGAGTTCCTTCTGCTTTTGTTGTCGCACTGGACGAAGTTGAAGACATGCTTGGTATTCGTGATATCTGCACTCGACTACTTTTGAATATTCTACATCCACAAAAACCAAGTATAAATCCTTCCAGGAGTACTCCAATACGCACATTCTCTGAGAAAATCGACTGAATCTGCACCTCTGCCTCCACACCATCTCCAGCCTCCGCAGATATGCTTAACATCTCTACATCAACAGCAATTATGGATTCCTTCTTCTTTTGCTTTTCAACAGAATTCGAGGTTTTTTGTTCTTCCTTCGGTCTATCACCAGTGGAAGCATCTTCTGTTTTTTTGTTATTGTGCTTAAGTTTCTCAGTTAAAACCAGGGATTTCAAACGCAGACCAAGCTCAACCATTGATATGTGCAAATCAGGCTCCCATCTGACTGCAATATTAGAGGCACTGAAGAGAGAACAGATTGTAAGTTCCTTAACACCGCCATTACGACGTACAAACTTAGCATTTTGGATGTCACAAAGTGTCACTCTTGATACTGGATGAGGTTCTTCCAAGAACTCCTGATAGATAGACTTCGCTTTTTCAAATTCTACCTGTGTAGACTGAATCTCCTTGTTCAGAGTGAAGCCGAATTTGAGTAGTTCAAACGAAAGTAAGTACTTCAACTTCTCATGTTCCTTGGACAAATCAGACATAATACTAGCTGTTCGAGGTGTTCCGTCAGCTGAGACACTGATTACAACTCTTCCACCTTGTGATCCATAATTGACACGTTTTGGATCGTCAATGACTGAATTGTCCAGGCTAGAGTCTCCAGAGAAGTTCACAGAGAAACGTTGGACATTGAGTTTCAAAAGTTGAGTTCCTTTGCCCGATGGCTTCGGTCTATGTGCCCGTTTTTCCTCTGTGCTCTTACTACTAGCACCCGTTAAACTTTTCACGAAACCTTGAATCGACATTGCATTAACCACAAGCGCTTCGACACTCTTGAAAGAGAACAACAGACTGATTTCCGATACGTCAACCACCAATGCTTGTTTACTTTTAGAACTATCAACCTCGGATGATACTGCCTCTTTCTTTCCCAATTCCAATCTGACATTTCTTGTATTGATTAATGAGCCTGGAGATGCCTCTAAACCAAACAGGCTTTCTTTCAAACATCCCTTATGTTCATCTACCATGCATAAATTCACTTCACTTAGCTCCATCTGCACATATGTTCCCCTGCTTGACATATTATTTGCAGTAACTTGTAATGATTCCAAACAACACTGCATAAAACATACAAGCCAAAATCAGTGTTGACGCTGAGTAGTAAAGATTTTTACTAAACCTTGTAGTTGTACCCACTTGGTATATAGGTGAACTCTCGGGATTGTATATCACAACCGTCACATTCGGGACTGAGGTGGCACATTTCCATACCACAGCCTTAAAACCAGTAGATTCTGGTGTTGCAATGGTAGGTTTTTCCTCTTTGAGAACGATCTTTTTCTTTTTAGAGAAGTGCAAACGCAACAACGGCTCAAATCTCTTCATTATAATGTTGCACATGATACCTCCTAGCTTTATCTCAACCTCAGCCTTAACAGGGGAAGAATCCTGAGAGCAACACCAAGATCAGGTAATACATCAAACCATGAAAGTTCTCTATTAGAATTGCAGCACATGTGGAAAAGAGATAAAACGATCATATATTGTATATGCAGTGTTTTCCAACCATTTTAGAATGTAAAAGTAACCAAGAATTTTGTCTCTAATTTAGAGTACTCACCTGCATTGGACAATACACCTTGGAGAAAACTCCAAGTTTGGTCATTTCCAAGACAGAAACTTCAGATTCTCTAATAACCTATGAATGTGAAAATTAAAAAACAGCAATTAGAAAATGGTACATCACAACGAAAATTGTTACTAGGAAAACTGCTCATTAACATACATGCATCTCCTGGAGTTCCATGACAATATCAAGAGATGGCTCCTCCTTGCCATCTTCACTAAATTGAGATTTGGAACTTTTCAACTGAAAGCCTGTTATGCTATTCGCCATAGAAAAGTCATGTTCTTGATGCGTAAACCTGATATCAAGCTTCGACAAATCAAATGAAACCTACCACGTAAAGTCAAAGGCAAAGGTAAGACTTTAGCTATATTGAATATACACCACATGCACAGCCATGTTTTGTAGAAGCGGGTATTGGTTGGACAGGTGATGCAACATACTTGCAGTTATCTCAAGCTTGAAGAAAATTACTCACTTTTTCAGGGATTTTTGAAGCATTTTTGGCAACCAAAACATTCACTGGTTGCTTTGGGGGTCTGCCTGAAGCTGTGTGACCAGAACTTGATCCGATTACATCACCTGTAGAAGTAGCACTTGCCGAGGGTTTTTTCTTCACTAGAAGCTTCTCATTAAAGTCAAAAACAGTATCAGCTATGCCTACTTCGACGTTCTTTATAGTTGAACTTGATTCTCTGTTCCAAAAAAATCACAAAATGGAAGCCAAGAATATAAAAACTTTGTGTTTCTCAAATAAAAGAACATGTTAGTCTGCTATTTATGGGGAGTATGTCACACAGTACCTATTATTACCAAATTCACAGGAGAATGAGAACTTTTCGCAATGAAAAGAGCCATCTGATATGTTGGAAGATGTCTCTTTATCAAGGCAAATTTCGCTGTTCATCTCAGGAGAATGTGTGGAGATAACATTTGGTTCACCAAGCTGTACAAATATCGGCAATAGGTACAGTTTGATGAAGAAGCTCGATAACCCCCTGTCCTTAGATAAATCAAGCTCAAGCTCCTTGATTTCTGCTCTAGCTTTGGGTGTCTTCAAGAGGAAATAAGAACAACCAGACCAAAATGATGATTATTATACCTTTAGAAAGCCTTGAGTTTAACAAGTATATCTTCTATAAAGAATACGTTAACAGACGCAGAGAGAGAAAGAGCAACCTGCAGAACGATATTTGTCATAGAAACTGAGAAGAATCTAGCAACATTAGCAACTCGCATCAACTTCCCCTTGCCACCAGAACCCGATTTCCGAGTCTTGGGTCTACGGGGACCTACCCTTGGGGTTGAGGGTCTGGTTACAACTTTGAGGTTACATATAGAGAATATAATTTTAGGATCGTGGATAAAAGCCTCAGCACAAAGTTCAACCAGGGATTGACTTAGACTTGCTTTGATTTCTCCAACTGATACAGATTCAATAGAACCCTGAAAATAATAGAAGGAGACAGCAACAAGAAGATTGGAGTAAATAAAAGCAGAGTTAAGCTAAATTGATTAAACGTCAAATTAAAGACATAGATATATACACAAACCTTGTTGAAAAGCAATTCAACATCCTTTAAACAGTTCCACCCATCATCAAACTTAAAACTGAGAGTTATTCCAGCAAAATGTAGGAGAATCCAAGGGAGTGACCTATATGAGATAAATCAAAAGATCAAAAACTCAACACTGATTGGATAATCCAAAAAATACTATATTCAACAAGGGTAGTGTAACATAACATGTATATACAACAGTAAAAAGCTTATTCCAAAATCCAAAATCAAAATCCCCATTCCTATACAATTCTATGTTCAAAAACTTATGTAAATCAGCAACATATCTAAACTCCTCCATAAATCAGGTTCTAAGGAAACAGATGAATTTCAAAACGGAACCTAGAGAGGACATACTTGAAGAAAGCCCAAACGAGGGCAACGATCAGAGCGATCACGAAGACAAACATGACGACGAAAGCTGCCATTATTTTCCACCACAATGCGTAGACCCAAGGTTAATGCTAATCAGCATGGAGACGACGAACCAGAGGCACTACTCGGTCTGGTCATAGCTCGAGGAACCAAAAAAATTGTGAAAATGAGACAGAGACGAAGCTTTTGTTCTGCGGTTAAGAATGTGGAAGATCCGACGTGCGTGGGGAGCGAGAACGACGAAGACGGACAATAAAAAAAACAAAAAAAAATGAAATATGGAAACAAAAATCTAAAATAATTAAAGAATTGAGACAAGGTCAGATCATGGCGGATTAAGTAATTCATACATTTTAAACTTTAATTTTTGAGGATTAAGTATCGGTTACGAGGCTGTGACGAAACACTAAACGACGGATTAGAAAAGTCAACCGGATTATTATTACGAACATTGGTTTTCTTGCTGTACTCGATGTCCGAGCCATAGGAAGAGTCAAAAGGCTACAAGTTTTATGGACCCTTTCCTTGTGAATGCATTAACTAGTGGCATTTTCTTGCAAATAACATAATTCCAGTTATTTTCTATGATATGTTTTTTTAACTATTAAATTGCCTAATTGCCATAGATTTTAAGATTATTTTTAATTATCTGTAAGTGACATTCCCTTGAATGAATGAAAATGTCTATGATGTTTACGTACAACTCCACATTAATGACGACAATTCACGTGAGCTTGTCGTGGGTCCATTTTGGGACCATACCGGATAAGTTTGTGCTATGGGGTCATAGGGACGAGGTCGGTCCAGACATTACATATTACAATTTTATATAGATGGACATCATGTGATCGTTAACAAAAGGGGTTACAAAGAAGAAGAAGAAGAAAGTTACTCAAAGAATGAAAATGTTATGTATGTAAACACATGATCATAAGAATCAATATATCAGGGAAAAAATGAAATATAATATGTCGTGTGAGACACTTTCATCTTAGCTTTTGTTGATGATGCCGTGAGCCGTTCTCGCTGCTTTCACTGGTTGCAGTCACCGTGCCTGACTCTTGTCTCTCGCGGCTTCCATGGTCCCTCGTTGCTCGGCGTTCCTGCGAAATTATTAACTCAGCCTTTAGGCAATTTTCTAACTCATTAAGAAAAGTACAATTGTAAAGAAGAATGCTTCGTATACGTACATCGCGATACATCAAATCTTCGGCTTCAAGCATATGTATGATATGTCCCATTTTAGGTCTCTTGTTTGCATCAGGATCCACACAACGCAAAGCTACGAGTAACACTCGTTTAAGAGCCTTTGAGGATGGTGGTTCAGGTATTTTTGGATCGACTACTTCTTCTGATCTTCGGTTTCCCACCATTGATTTCAGCCAATCCACTAGATTTGTCTAAACCCACAAATGAAAGTAAAAACATAAGCATTCATAAAAACAGAGAGGGGACCAAAAAAGGGAGTTTAATCTGTTACATACCTCTCCTTGAGGCCGGCTATAATCAACTGGGTTTCTCCCTGTGATTATCTCCATGATTAATATTCCAAAGCTATAGATATCACTCTTCTCATTCAACATTCCAGTGCAAGCATACTCCGGCGCTACATAACTAAACAAAAACACGCAAAAGATTAAGATTCTCAAATAATAAAGATTGTCTAGCAGGTTGCAGTAGAGAGTGAATGAGTCATAGACTTTACCCGAAAGTTCCCATCACACGGGTTGTGACATAACTGCTCTCAGAACCCAAGAGTTTAGCAAGTCCAAAATCTGAAACCTTAGCATTCCATTGGCGATCAAGCAAGATATTGCTTGATTTTATATCCCGATGAACAACTTTTGGTTCAAGACCCTCGTGTAGATACGCCAATCTGCAGATATAGCAAAGATATACATATAACAAGAGCCTGTAGTATAAACATAAGAATCTGTTCATTCAATTCTATCCAAAACCATACCCTCTCGCCATTCCAAGAATGATATTCATACGGATATCCCAAGTTAGAGGACTGACATCACCAACATCACCGTGAATCCATTGCTCCAAGTTTCCATTATCAACAAAGTCATACACAAGCATCCTGTAGTAAAAAAAAACCGATATTAGATCACAACATTGCTTCTTTCTACTACGAAATACGAGCAGCCGTATTTACCTGTATGCACCTTCAACACAATACCCTAAAAGCCTAACGAGATTCTTATGTCTTACACGCCCGATCACTTCCACTTCTACCTTGAATTCTTTCTCCGCTTGACCCCTGGCAATCAAAACACAAACAAACCACCAACCTTACATATCACAGAAAAACAAAAAAAATGTTACCTAATAGAACCACATGTGAACAATGACATAATCTATACATAGAAACAACACAGACAACTTTGAGGACCACACTCATACGCATAACAGTTAATAATAGAAAAGGAGCAAACAAACTATTGGAGATTGCTATCACTCTTAACCATTATCTTCCTCTGCTCTACACAGAATCCACAATCATATACTTACAACGTATCTAATCACATAACACTAATTAAAGACCAGCTCTAATAGAGAGTAAAACTAATCCTAAAACCCTTATATAGAAGGAAACACACCTGTTGTTAAGCAAGTTCTTGACAGCAACTTTAGTACCATCAGTCAAAACACCACGATAAACAATCCCATAACCTCCTTCACCAATCACATTCTCTTCACACAATCCATTAGTAGCAGCCTCAAGCTCTCTAAGAGTATACCATCTTCCCCATCCAAGATGCGAAACCTCGGGTCCAACATTCCCACTCCCCGAGAACGACGCCGTTTCACTAGCACTCACTGTTCCTCTGCTCTCACCACTCGACACTCGATCCGAAAACACGACACGATGCTCGATCTTCCCTATGTCCACCTGGATCTCCGCTTGTTGGTCCGAAGACGGAAGGATCTCTTTAATCTCTTTGGAAATCGGCGGCGTTGCTATTGCGGCTGAAGCGAAATCGGCGCGTGGTTTACGGTTTTTCCGGCGAGAGGTTAAACAGAGTGAGAGTAGGAAGAGAGCTATGACGATTAGAGATCCGAGTAAGATTCCGATTACGACCCATAATCTAAGACCGAAGATTGATGTCGGTTTCGAGAGCTCTGTGTTAAGAAAAGCAGCATCGTACAACGACATCTTTTCGCATTTCTCGCCGGTAAACAAAAAGACACAACCAAAACTTTTCCGGCGAATCAAAACACGAAAACTCCGGCTTAAGCAATCGAATATTTATTAAAGAAAGAAAGCTTTTGAGAGTGAAGTTGGATAATGAGCTGTCTTTTTGAGTTTTATGCCTTCGGTGTGTAATGGTCATGTGTGTGGATGACGGTGAGTGGAGGTAAGGTCAAATGACGGTTTTGCCCTTCTTGGGAAAGTGGGAAATTATGGTTTCGAGGAGTTTTTTGGGTAACAGAATCTAAAAATGTTGACGTTGACCGAGAGATTAGATTAGCTTTTGGTTTAGGTACGGTTCAAGTGCTTGTGTGGATATTTACACACATTGATGTGTTTGACTTTTAAATTTTAACCTTAACATTTGGTTAACATATTAAAGGAGTGTGGATAATGAATAACCAGTTTTGTTATGATACACATGACTTCCACTATCGAATTGATAACAATAAAATGACTTTCAATAAACCAAACTATTTAACAATTGATGATGTAATTATGCTTTTATGCTATCATCTATATGAGTTTGAATTGACATCATTTTAAAATACTAATCTTTGAATTATTAAGTTATATTCCATGACCGAATTTTTTATTTGTTTATGAATTGATGTTATCATGAGATTTATTTGTCCGAGATGAACATCCCAACTTGAATATGCTTGGTTGTTTGATATAATGATCCTGCATCGGTTGCACTCTTTAAGTTTCTAACAATCAAATCAAAATTGTCTTTGTCTCTATGGATACAATAGAAAAGCATCCAAATCAACATACTCACATAGAAAGTATCTCCTTAATTTTACGCATAAAACTTATATAAAATTTTTGACGCTTAAACTTTGATTAAAATAAAGTTTGACACAGTTTCGTCACTAATTATTAACTAATTTTGGTGACGGTTAACAATTAATCACTAAAATTAATTAATGATTAGCGATAAAACTTGTGATTAAAATATTAATCGTAACATATATGATGGATTGTGACAAATATACTATCACAAATTAGTTAACAGTTTGACACAAAATTCCGAGTCTTCGTTTATGATGAATCTATGACTAAACAGTATTCACTATTGCTAGTAAATGCTGATAATATATATATATATATAATTCTTTTTGCAATAGTAAACAAATATTATAATTTTTTATATTTTTTAAGAATAAGGTCTTGTAAGACTTGTAAAAATTTGATCCAACAACTTTTATGCGGCAATGCTGGTAACGGAAGGATAGTACCCATCTATTATGATCCATATCCAAGCATGGCTGAAAGTTCCGTTCCAGATGATGTCATTAACGGCACACCAGGGAACAATCCTGATTATGGGGGAGCTCATTCTATGACTTCAAGTCTTCAACGATTTGGTACCTTTTAAGTCTTTGCTGGTGTGTCCTTGTGTTGTATGACTTTTGAAGTCTTTGTTTCTTTTATATTGTTCAACTTTCGGTGTTTAGCGGTTGACCATCAATCTTTTATGATATTATTTCATAAAGACACATCATATCATCCTGATACATCCCATTGCAAATTTAAACAAACGGTAATGTGTCTTCCTACACAGACTTGATCTTTTGAGATAATCCAAACTCTTGATCCTTTGACTCCTATTGTATGTACAACCGCCTCACTCGCTGATTGTTTCAGTCACAACCAGTAGCGAGAGAGCTCCACACCCAACTCCAAAAGTCCAAACCTGAGACTGTGAGAGAATACTCACATGTGCAGAGTAAAATGGCCTTTTCTCCTTTGTATTTATTTGATCTCTATTTGCCGTCGTACAAAGATATTAACCTCCGCTGCACAAACCCACCAATAAAGTATGTTATTTTCAGTTATCCAAAATAGTAAAAAATGAAACTGAAAATGTTACAACACTTACTTGTTCTTCAAACTCGGGGCTTGTCAGATTTACAGACAAGTTTCTCATCAATAACAGAACCTGATGAACACAACAAACATTAGAACATTTTAGATTCAAGATATGTTCCTGAATACTAGATAAACGAAGTGGTGTGCTGAGACATACCGTTTCTAGATTAATTGGATCCATTTGCTTCAGTCTCTGGACATGACCTGTTGTTTGAGGATCAAATACACTTCCTATAAAGCTGTAAACTTCAGCAAAATTCGGCATCACTGCAGTAGGAAAATCAACAAAAACAAACCCATCAGTATATATCGCAAAGACCCGAATCTTGTGTATGATTTGCACAAATTTACCTCTATGTGGCTTTCCACAACTTTCTTGGTCATTAGTCTCTGCAATGGTCTGGGTCCTCCGCTTATCTCTAGTACTACTAGTGCTGCAACAGTTTTCTCCTACTCCCAATTCCTCTATAACCACAAATTCATCACCCCAACATCATTAGCAACAACTTAAAACATATTTTAATTTTACAAAATCCATCCACAACAAATTTTAAGTACATATTATTATTACCTTTAATCACTGCCTTCGGTGCATTAGCACCACGTCGCGTTAATCCGTGCTTAGGGGGAGGACTAATCACTGGCTGTGAATCAGTGCTATACAAGTACTCATGTTCATGTAAACCGTTGGAAGATGTAAAATCCACTGCAGCAAAACAACACAGTAATGAGATTTAAATCCGAAAATACACAGATCATAACAAAGGCTGAGTAGAAAGATGAGAGCTTTACGAGTTTTAGAAGCCTTTTGTGGATAAGGATGAATAGCTTTCCTCTTTGGTCGAGGAGGTGGGAGATGTTCATTAGTCCCATTCTTCTGAACCTTTAGAAAGTACTTCTGTGCGTGACTTCGTATCTACAAAACCATAATATACATACATATAGTCAAATCCAGAGAAATTCAAGAACAGAGTTCAAAGAATATTTTCATCTGATCCGCTCATCCTCATATCAAAAGTCAAAACAAAGCAAAGACTTGGAACTTTCATAAAATCTAAGAAGGTTACTAACACAGAAATTTGAAACAGTAATACTAATATGTAATCTCGGACAGTTCTCAGGACAAAACTGAAATGTATATGTAAAGATAGATTACATAATCACCTGAATCACTGTTTTCGATCCAATAAACGCCTCGATTTTCTTCCAATCACGGTCAAATCTGTCACCAATTGAATCACTTATTATATCAAAAGAAGCAAAAAAATCTCCAAAGATTCAAAATAATCAGAAGTGAAAATCGGTGACATACAAATGAAGAGCTTCGAGAAACTTGTCGTGTTCTTGTTCAGTCCAGTTCTCTCTAGACTTGGTGATAGTGTAAGGCTTTCTAATCTTCTTTGTTGGATCCTCATAAAACGACATCGTGTTGCTCCGTACCGAAACAGGCATCGTTGTCGTCGTCCCAGGCGCCGCCGTGTGAGGAAGAGAACTGAAACCAGGTATATTCATGTTCTTGGCAAAACAGCGAGATTGGGTAGGATTTACGCACACCATAAAACTCTTGTTTCAAATTTGTGTCTGAAAAGAGAGTTTGTGACATCTGACTTTTTGTATGTGGGTGGTCTATGCGGGAGAAAGGAGACAATGGCTACATCGTCATTTCCAAAGAGGAGATGTATTGTAGCCGAACACGTGTAAGGAGCCGGTTGCTCTGGTTAATAGCGTGGGACTACACACTACGAGCCATGTGGACATTGTACTACCACTGACGTTACATAGCTTACACGTTTTAAATCGACGGCAACGATATCGCCACGTGTGTGACGGAGTAGGTAAGATTTACAATTCGGCGCCGTACGCTAATCAAAAGAGAGAGTTTCTTTCCCGATTCGGTGTATTTTAAAAAAACATTTGACTCATGTGCAAATGCTTTTTTTTTTTGCAGTTTAGATCAAAATTTTATATCTAGGAAGATGTTTTTGTAACACAAACGTAGTACATAGATTTAGATACAATACAATACACACATCACACGACATCCATTTCAAAAGACTAGACCCCAAACACACATGGCACTTTTTAAGTTGATCACGACCTCACACCAAAAGAAAACAACAAACGTCTCTCTAAGAAATGCTCATCGGATATTCCCGCAAACTGAAAGAAAAAAAAAAGGAGAGGTTAGAAACAAATAAAAACTAAGACAACAGGACACCATTTGGAGACACAAAAATGGATGCTTTTTCTTTGGTCTGTGAATCCTAAGGATGAGAAATTAAAGAGAACTCACGAATGCAGAGACTCTGCAGCTACTTCTAATCGATCCAACGTGTGATACCGTCATCTCCTACCATCGCCAATATCTCCACACGCACATCCAATGTCGCCTGCAACATTTGTTTCAACATTGTACACAAATAACAAATCAGTCAAGTTTCCCAATAATCAGAGGTTTTTCAGTTTTGCGGAATTTTGTACGAGGGACTCACAGAGGAGTTTCTGCAGTTAACAAGCCGGCATTCGTCTAAAGAACCTTCTAGACTCCAACTCTCCCACACATCAAAACTATGGCTAGCAAACACAAACTCCATTCTTCTATTGATCTGCATAAACTCACACGCAAACAAACCACTGTTAGTTTCCTCAGGACACATAAACTACCAAGCTATAGACGGGAGTGACTGTTTAATGTAATGATATACCTGCAGTAACTTCCCACCGGCAGCAAATGATCTCAGACCAACAGTGTCCTGAAATGATATAAGTTCATACACCACAACAAATTATAGCCATTCAGAAGAATATATATTATACTTTTATAAATGGAACATATTCCGCTCATCCAGATAACCACTTTTGATCTCAGTCAGCCGTGACAATTAAAATAAATGAGAAGGAAGAGGGATATAAACCTTGTTTCTGTATGCAATAATGAACTGTGCAGCAGGATCCCGCTTGGATATATTGGACAACGTATCAAGGAACCAACCACCGTTTTTCGTTCTTTGCCTTGAAACATGGAGACCCGAGAGGTCTTTCGCATACAACGCTACTACGAATCCATCTTTCAGCAGTTCACTTGACTTTCCGATGAACTTCTTACTTGACAGTGCAAGCTGGTTTTGGGGAGACTCTTGCATTACTTCAAGAGGCGTTTTCCTGCTTCTTGAATCTTCTGGAGAAGCACATCTAGAACTAGAACTTAATATTTCTTCCGTGTCACTCATTGCAGTATCATCTCTTCTTGAAGTACTTTCCTCATTCAATCCTGAGGAACCCTCAGCTTTTTGCATGTATTTTTGCTGTGAATGCCTCTTCTTGGCTTTCTTACCGGATCTGCTACGTCTAACTTCAGGTTTTGTGGGAGTATTTTGAGGCAGAACAGAAACTTGTTGCTGCTGGCCAGAGCTAAGCGATTCCTTAAAGTCACTAGCCTCTCTACGAACAATTTCAGTGCTAGTGAGAGTACTTTCTCCCTGTTGCCTACTGGTGGATTCCACTAGTGCCAATTTGTTTTGTTTGATCGGTGATAGTTCTTCTTCTTCACTTGCTTCACTTTCTTCAACTTCCTCATCAGAAACGGTGTTATTTGGTATTACACCATCTAAGAAAAATGAATGCAATATAGATATGGCCTTCTCCCTTATCTCCATCCACACTTCCTCACTGTAATCTGCACTGCGGGGTAGGATTAACACATTTGGCATTTCCTTCACCTGCAATTATTAAAAGATATAGAAAGGAAATGTCAGATAAATAACAGAAAGACAGAGCCGGCAGGCGCAGATGTGCATTTCAGGCAACAAAAAATAAATTCATACCCATGCTTCCATCCATTGTGGACCTTCAGCACCGTCAAGCGCACAACCAGCTATAGTGCCATCAATTAGAAGTTGTTTCACAGCACAATCATCCAGTAACTGGCAGCTCCCGGTATTTACAAGAAAAGCCCCTTACATAAAAAAAAAAAAATCAACAGGAACTAAAGGTAATGAGAGAACGCACAAGGTGATCTCCAATTACTGACCAGCTAAGAATAATTCATACCAGGCTTTATATGCTGCAAACACTCTGCGTTGAGTATCTGAACCGTGTCATTAGTCAAGGCGCAGTGAAGTGAAATAACATCACTTGCTGCTAGTAAATCATTCAATGTATCCATTCTTCGAGCAGCACGTGGAAACCTCGAGGGCCTGATTTGTTCTTCATCTCCCTAGACAGATGCAAACACAACAATTAACAACCAACAAAACATCATAGTATGCAATTCAGGACCAAAAACCATTCAAATAAGCAAATGATTCATCAAAGCTATTCAATTCGGCTTCTCATTACCTAAATGAACATTTTACACTCAAGATATCATAAGCTAAGAGAGACATTTGGCAACATTTCATACCTCAGGTACATCAAAGTAGAGCACATTCATCTTGAAAGCCAAACTCCTAGTAGCCAAATAGCGAGCAGATACAGATCTACCAACGATTCCCAAAACCATACCACGGCACCGTCTCATCCCTCGGCAAAGCGGCTGGAGCGATCCAAGCCATCCAGAAGCCGAAAGCGCGTGTCGCGAGAGTAAATGCGTCCTTCGAAGGAGTCCAAGGATAAGCGCCATAACCGTATCCGCGATTTCCTCTGCTCGAGAAGTATCGACATGGACAAGTCGTAACCCTAGGTCAGCGGCGAGAGTCGAATCGACTGCTCGATCAGCAGAACCAAGGCATAGAATGAGCTGATGAGGACGGAGTCTTCGTTGAGCTGCACGTGGAAGATACGCGAGGGAATGGAGAAGAACGGCGGTTGCGGATTCGATCTTGCCGTCGGCGATGCGGCTGAGAGGGACGTATTCGACGCCGGTAACGCCGGAGAGTGAGTCTTGCTCGAGAGCACAATCTTCGATACAGTTGAGTGTGACGACGAGAGGTGACGCCGGAGACGGTTGTTCACGGTTAGGCATTGTCGTAGACGAACGGATCTTGCTCATTTGCTTCTTCTTCTTCTTCGTCTCGCTACTCTCGAGGAGTAAGACGGGACATTTGGGAACATAATGATTTAGGGTTCAATGTTGTAAACGATTACAAATTAAGGGACTAAATTGAATTTATAAATAACTTAAGGGACTAGAATGCAGTTTTAAGCAAATTGGTTGGTTTCCAAAGGCATATTTATTCGGTCCGGTGCTTTGATGCTGTGAGGATATACGACACCGTTTATGACTCGCCCCTGAATAACGACGTCGTTCACTAATTAAACGCGAAACAGACGATATACAAGTAAAAAACCATGTACACTCCCTTGCCACATTGAACACCAGAGTTTTGAAGCAACAACAACAACAAAGACAATACCAAAGCTCATTCTACACAGAGAAACAAAGTAAAACACAGACTTGTTTAAACAGACACACAGGACTCAGGAAAGGTGGGAGAAAACTCTCCTTTGTGCTACTTAAAAGCTATATGAACAAAGTCGACTATGTACTGTTAAAAGGAGACGACTGGTGAAGAAGACGAAAAGCTCTATACATCTATCTACCAAAATTCTATCTCTTTTTTTTTTGTTTATAACCCACTGCGGAATTCATAGCTACCATCTTTCTTAGAGATCTTGATATGTTCTTGGAGGGATCTTGAAGATGTCATGACTTCACGGGTTTTTTAGTTTAAGGTAGTTGATGATTAGAAAAACCTTCTACGAAGGTTACTAGTCGTTGCTTGATATGAACGCATGAGCAGTCCAACTCCAATGCCGACACCAAGACACATCCCAAGGCCTATCCCGACTCCGACTCTGACTCCTGCATTGAACCATGTGAGTTGCCCATCCTCGTCCACATACATTCCTTCCGGATAGTATCTCTGTGCCATTTTCATGCCAGACTCATCGTACTCATCAACTTCTGATTCCAACATCTGCATATACCAAATGATAAACAATATAAGAACAAAAGGCAAAAAAAATCACCATGTAACAATGATTTCAAGAAATTATCTTTGACCTCTTACTGTAACTCACTAACTCATCTAAAAGTCTAAACTTTAAAATGTTAGCTGAAGTTCTGATCATTCTTTCACAGAAAACAACTCAAGGGAGCTAAATTCACCATAAACTACCGAGTGACCTTAATAACTGAGTATCTGCTACAAAACTCTTCCAAGATACCAATCTAACACTAGAGACAAGTAAAATTTGATGTCAAGCTCAATCACAAGTTAAGAATTATCAGTAAAGCTTAGACAGTGATCAATCAGAGAGTTGTAATTCCAATTCCAATTCCAATCATACACATCAATCAGAGAAGGGCTAAAATCCAAATAATACCTGTGGTTTCCTTTGAAGGTCCAATGCATTACCATGAGTAGGTCCACCACCAACAATGTCTTCCTCCTCTTTATCAACCTCATCATCCTCGGGAATAGCATCAAGCGTGACATGCCTAGCCACCTTCCTCCTGGGACTCGCCTGAATGGTCTTAGTCAAAATAACCGGAACACCACCACAACAACCGGCTATATAAACCTCAACAGAAGGCGACGAAACACCAAGCTTAGGCTGAAAAAACGCAGAGGTACAAGAACCACCAGAGCCAGCCATAGCCAAATAACAATCCATACCCCAACCAGTCTTAACATCACTCACAGTTCCATTATTCCAACTACCTTCAATTCTATCTAGATTCCCACACAGCACCATATCCTCCTTATCATAGACCTCGAAATCAACACATCCCGTTACACGCACCGTCTCCGTGCTTACGTAAGTCACCTCCGACGACTCCTTATCGACTCTATCACGACGAAGCTTAAGCGTCGCCGTATCGGTAGATGGGACACGCACGCCGTTTACCTCGAGAGAAGCTCCCGTCTCGCGGCGAGGATGACGAAGGGTGAGAGAATCAGGAACATTCTCGACAACACAAGGAGCGATTCGGACGTAGAACAGACGAACCTCGAGCCAAGCCGAAGACGGTGACGATACACCGGAGGGTTTCATAGTCGTACCCATAGGATCGATATCATTCAGAATTCAGAACAATCGATTGGAGAATCTGAATTCGAATAATCTAATTGAGGAAGAGAGAACTAGGGAATCGAATTTGTTTTGTTTTAGGTTTCTTTGAGATATTTTGCAAGGTAAAATACAAAGTCAAAACTTATCAAATTCGGTTGAAGACGAGGTAAAAACGGAGGGGTCAAAAGTGAAAACGATAGGGTAATTATCCGATGTCAGAAATGAGAAAACTATATATATACGTACTCTCGCAACGCGTGACAGTTTGTATTAACTTTTTTGTTTAATAACTGGCCCATGAATTCTGCAATGTCTTTAATTTGGGCTTAGCTGTGTTTTTTATTTGGGCCACACCAAAAATTTGAAGGAGAAAAATGATTTGATTTTAACAGTTCTCTTGAATGAAGAACAAGAAAGATTGAAAAGTAAGGATTAATATGGAACAAATAAATTTTATTTACTGAAACGAAGACTTAAAAGTCGTAGAAGAATAACGATTTGATTTGACACAGACTGGTTTGTTTAGTGTGACTACCTCTTTAAATTTCAAATGAGAAGATTTAAATCGTTTTGTTTTTATTAAACTTCTTTACCATAAAATATATATTTAGGTTCACTCAGTTTTTATATATCTGATTTAAAATTCAGTAGAAATTATGGCTTTTCTCGCGATATTAGGAGTTTAGATTTAAATTTCTCTTTTGGTTATTGACCCATGATTCAACTGTTTTTTATTCGATAACAATGAAAAGGTAACAATTAGTAAATTGATTCATTTTTATTTTGATTTTATTTGTAGCTTTTTTAAGAAATAGTCATGTTATGAGTTATTCTTGAAGATAACTCCATGAAGAAAGTTAAGATATAACCTACTTTATAATCTCATAAATTGGTACTAGTCATGCACTCATGATGTTAATATACAAGTATTATTGCTAATCACAATCTATCATATGATAGTAGCTTGGAGATTCATGATACTTTTATTGATTATATGAAAATGCCATTTTGTTTAACATTGTCTCAACTCAAATATTATCTCAACATTTTGTTAATATTGTCTTAAATATTTCACAACATTGTCTTAACTTTTTTGTTAACATTGTCTTAAATATTTCACAACATTGTGTCAACATTTTGTTAACATTGTCACAAGAAAACAGTTCATAATCAATTGTTGTTGTAAGAGACATTCTAAAAACATTTAGTTTGTTATTTAGTTAATTTTTATCAAATCAATTTGATTTTGATATTACCCATTCCAACTACATAAAAGTTTGGATGGGTAATATCAAAATCAAATTAATTTGATAAAAATTAACTAAATAACAAACTAAATCATTTAAAAATGTCTTTTACAACAATTGATTATGAATAGTTTGCTTGTGAACGAGGGAGAGAACAGACGAAAAGATATGTGAAGATAAATTACCGAAACAATTAGGTGAAGAAGAACAGTCATATTCATGAGATAGAGATTGGTGAGTCCGTTCAATCTGAACATGGTTTAAATTGATATGGTTTATTGAAAACTAAATATATTTTTATCAAATCAATTTGATTTTGAGATTACCCATCCAAATTTTTATGTACTTGAGATGTTCATATGTAGGACAAATGAAATGATGTCATCATTTTTTTTATAACAATGATGACATCAATTTAAAACAAATTAAAAACTCGTTATAATATAATTGTTCAAAGATTATTATTTTAAAATGATGTCAATTCAAACTTACTTA